>JAOTQJ010104085.1:0-11392 GCA_025642045.1 Solanum sejunctum | reverse complement strand
GCAAAAATCTTTGTCCTTCTTACCATGGAAGTAAAAGGTAATTCCATCTCCACCGATAAAACGTGGATCTTGACAAACTGCTCCAGGCTTGTCACATTCTACGTGCCAAATGAAAATATTCGATGAATATATAGTGAAATTTTGGCATAAAAATAATTAAGGAAAAAATTAAAATATGTGAGATTAGTACTACGACTTACTACAAACGGGTTTGCATGAGACACAATCAACTTGACAACTGTCGGGGCAAGAGGCAGGACATGCATGTTGATTAGCATAGCAACTAGGGTAGTACTTGTTCTTGCACTTGACCATCTTAGGCGTGTGTGGTTTAGGAGTAGGTGATGGATAAGCTGGAGGTGGTGGAGAACCAGATGAGGGTGGTGGTGAAGGTGGTGGAGTTGATTCCTTAGGAGGAGATGGTGGTGGAGTTTCTCCTTTAGGTGGAGATGGTGGTGGAGTTTCTTCCTTGGGAGGAGATGGCGGTGGTGTTTCTTCCTTGGGTGGGTATGGCGGTGGTGTTTCTTCCTTGGGAGGGGATGGCGGTGGTGTTGATTCCTTGGGAGGGGATGGCGGTGGAGTGTCTTCCTTAGGTGGAGATGGCGGTGGAGTTTCTTCCTTGGGAGGAAATGGCGGTGGTGTTGATTCCTTGGGTGGGGATGGCGGTCGAGTGTCTTCCTTGGGTGGGGATGGCGGTGGAGTTTCTTCCTTGGGAGGGTATGGCGGTGGAGTGTCTTCCTTGGGAGGGGATGGCGGTGGTGGAGTTTCTTCCTTTGGTGGATATGGTGATGGTGGAGTTTCTTCCTTGGGTGGAGATAGCGGTGGAGTTTCTTCCTTGGGTGGAGATGGCGGTGGAGTTTCTTCCTTGGGTGGAGATGGCGGTGGAGTTTCTTCCTTGGGTGGAGATGGCGGTGGAGTTTCTTCCTTTGGTGGAGATGGCGGTGGAGTTTCTTCCTTGGGAGGAGATGGTCGTGGTGGAGTTTCTTCCTTAGGTGGATATGGATGTGGAGTTTCCTTATTGGGCGGAGATGTCGATGGTGGAGTTTTATCCTCAGGAGGAGATGGTGTTGGATTAGTGTCAGAGCCATCAACACAAATGGGCTTGCAAGAACGACATTCAGTTATGCAACCATTTGGACAAAATTTTGGACAAACATGAGGAAGATTCTTACATTGCTTGATCTCATCATCTGAGCAATGAGAATGGCTTGGATGATTAGCTATTCCAGGGGGAGTAGCCTCTGCTAATGCTATAAACATTAGCATTACAATCCCCAAACCCACAACAATGTGGGTTGTCGATCTAGCCATTTCAACTAGTATCTATTAATCAGATACCAAATTGCTTGAATATGAATCTTCTTCTTATTTAGTCACTCTAATTGTTCAACTACTTGTGTTGAATGAATGATGAAATTTGCATTACTACATCCCCCATTTTATACTTGTTAAGGAGAACTCTAAGCCTATTATTTGGGAGTTAATAATTGCATTATTTGATTAATAATTGTTACTTAAGTACATTCCTTTTGAAGTTGCTTTTCACATGCTTCTTTTCCCAAGTAGAAGTCGATCAGTTAAATGAACTCAACATTATTGTCTATGTTATCTTGCTGCTTCTAAAATAAAGATATGGTATTACTTGGCCATAAAGCTAGTAACTACACTTGCAAAATTCTAATTATATATATGTATGTGTACCTTTCCTTGAACATTGAAGTAGCTTCCAACTAATTAGTTATAAGGAAGACTCAAAATGAAGAATAAAGGTGCTATATTTCCTATGCATGGCAGGAGCGAGAAACTATATATTACATATTCCATTCGAAGAAAAATAAAAAGATAAAAAGTTCATTGGGATATATTGAAAAAGATATTAAACATAGCATAATAGATGTGTCTTTTAACCTGGCCACAGTATTCATATCTTGTAATTTTGGGTATGCACAAGTATATAATTAAACTTGTATAAAATTAAATAATTAAATAAATACATCCTACGTAGCACTTAATACACATAAGACATCACATAGAATGCATGTGTTTGTACTTGTTCAATTCAATATAAATTTTAGTATTTACTTATACGGACAAAAAATTGAATGGCATATTTCAGATAAGACCAAATTAAAAGACACTATTATGCCAATTGAAGACTGGTCACTGAAGCTCACATATGGTTTACTTGGAGTTAACTACAGGAAAGAAAAAGCAATGGAAAAAGGAACGTCGAAACAAAAAAGATTGGTCCCTTTTGAAAGGATGTCCGCTATGATTAAAAAAACAAACATAAATTATGTTATTTCCTAATTTTCCTTTAATTATACGTACTAGCTTTAACAAGTAGTAAAATATGAGAGATGGACGGTTGATGCGTATAAAATATACTATGTAATTAACTTATTTATATAATGAATATTTTTAAGCATGCATAAAATATTTTTACAATTTATTCTGAAAGGGTTTATTTAGAAGAATATTTTCTAAAAATTTTAATAAATCAAATATGAAAAAATGTCGAGATGCACCCTAGATATGTATATCTTGTGAGGAAAGGAATTAATAATGTGGGACATTGTGGGTTAGCTTCGACATATTTTTACTCAAAGCAAACACTATTAAATTATCTTGTAAATAAAGGGATTAAATCACATGTGCAAAGGCCCATGCATAAAGGTTTAAAACTCTTTTAGTTTTAAAGATAGGATCCATAAAATAATTCAAACTTTGTGAGAAATATTGCTCTAGAGTTCCATTTTTACGTCTTCTCAAAAATAGAAAAATTGATTCAGATAAAGTGAGTGTTTGGTATATACCAAAAAATATGTTTTTTTATTTAAAAAATATCTTTTAGAAAAATAAATAAATAAATATATTAGTAAAATATATTATTCTAATAGATTGGCATATAATATGGACAAATAGTGTAGAACGTAAGAATGGGAGACTAGTGAGGGATGAACTATGGAGCTCATAGGTCTAGCAGTAAAGATAGGGTGTGCAAAAGGGTAAAAAATATACAATCATGTGAAACTTATATTTTCTACTTTTTACACATACAAAGTAATTGCGCATGATTTTTCAAACTCATGAAATATACAAAAGGGATAAGATCAATATAATGGCTTTGGGATTTGCACATTTTAAGTCCTTGATCTATTTATGTTGATGGAAGAAGAAAACAAGCTGATATATTTATTCCTTTCTTAGTTTCTTAGGTATATATAAAATACAAATACATTGAAATTAATCGCTATTAGTTAAAAGTTGAAAGTTAATTTTCTTTTTACTAAATAAATATTCTCTTCATTTATTTTTATATGTTTAGTATATGAAAAAAATTAAATTTTATTCATTCATTTTAATTTTATCATATAGCAATAACTAATCATTTTTCAAGGAAAATGATAAAACGCATGGAGATCATGACGTAGATGATAGATGATACACTACTAAGTCCAAAATTACCTGCTTATTATAGTCAAAGACGCTAAGTGACTTTAATCTCTTGTTGACCTTTATTTCGACTAGCAATAAGGGGGTTGGAATTTGATAAATAAAAATTGGGGCTTTATTTAACTGGAGGTGGATTTGGTGAGAGATGCAAATATAGTAGTTTGTTTCTTTTTGGTAAATTAGGAATAATTATTATAATAATTAATATGCATCAATACAAGGTAGTTGTAGATCGTTTGTTCTTCTAGTGCATTGCAACGGAGGGGGGTTACTACTAGAACCTATACAATCAGATGTTAATGTTGGCATTACTATATTATTGCAAGCAGACCCTTGTTTTAATCTCACAAAAGAAGCTCCCTTCTTGTCTGCTTCAATTTTTTTCCTGGACAAAAAAATGTTGGATCTTATAGGATAGCGAGGGAGTTTGAACTGTATATCCTTACACCTGCCTTGGCAAGCTCGATAACAATGGTCAATTAGGGGGTTCCCTAGCTGGTGAAGAAGATCGCTGCAATCGCATGCAATATTTGAGTATTTAGCATGTGTTTTTTCCATATATAAGATTACATCAGTACAATCTACATTGATTTTTATTGGTGTCAAGTTTCTTAGTTTCGCTAGTCTCAATCCGTTAACCAGTGCTAGTAACTCAGCTTTTATGTTGTTTGTTTCCAAGGAGTTACCTGCAAAACTGACATTCCAATTTCCTTCCTTATCTCTGATGACTCCTACTATTCCACCTTTCTTATTATTTACTAGGTAGGATCCATCTGTATTAAGTTTAAAACTTCTTATAGGGGGATTCCATTTTATGTATTCAACAAAAGGTTGTTATTTAGTTAATTTTTTTCCCCGATAGTAATATATATTCCATTGCCCTATTATAAGGCGTAAAGTTTGAGTGGATCTTTTTGGCAGTTTTGAAAAACATTTTCCTTTATCACAAGCCATATGTTCCACATGAAGAAAGTAAAGGTCGTCCCCTAAGGTAAGTTATTTTTGACATTGAACTGCAAGTTTGCAATCTATTTCCACCACTCTCTTTCGCATGTGTTTGCTATCTGATTTATCTTGTATATTATTTCTAACTATTTTCAGTGAGTTCTTACCTTACGACATTCCATGAATATATGTTTACATGTCTCTAAGGCTGAACAATGGTAGCAGTGAGGATCTATGCTTAGTTCTATTGATGGAGTTAATATATTGTTGGGAGTCTGTCATGATGTCCTAACCAGATAAAGAATTTGATTTTATTTGGGCAATGCAATATTCATATCCCTGAGTACTTGTTGGTTGATCTTGTATCTGCTAATTCTTGCCTAAACAACATGTTGGATTACGGAAAACACATGTTAATTTGTTAGTCAACAAATTAATGTGAAATCAAATGGTGGCTTGGTTTGGTGAGTCAAAAGAAGACAAAGAATATATGTTTTTTAGCTAATCTTCTTTGGCCTAATGTTTGGTAGAATCTTTGATTTTACCTTTGTTTCACATTTAACTTTTACACCATCTAAGTTTACTATAAATAGATATTGTAACTTAGATGGAAACTCATCCCATAAGTGTAAGGAAAAACACAAGAAATGTTAGAAAGAAAAAGAGAGTTTTTTTCTTGTTTAGGTCTAGGTGATCTAATCTTGTAATCTTTTCGAGAGTTTAGTGAAATTCGCAAAAGTGCCTTTACGACGGGGACGTAACTCAAAGTTTATTTTTGGGTGAACCTCGATAACAATTCTTTATGTCCAAGTTATTTATTTTTCTGTCCAATTATAATTTCGCAAGTGCTTAAATCGGATTGAATCGCTATTCAATCTGTCCAACATTATCTACATCTTTTGAGTAAGTAATTTATAAACAGCTTTAACGGTAAACTCTCCATTTGGACTATGTATCCAAGTTGCTTTATTATTTGTTGCGGGATTTTGAGATATGTAGGTGTTGTTCATTAGATCAATTATGTTAGTTGCCATTGGCATTGATAGAATTTCTAAATTTCAGTTATCGTGATTACAAATGCTCTAGACAGTGAGATTCTCTTCACCAAGATTTAGGGGGCCTTTGATTTGGTTCCTTAGTGTTTGGTGGTTTGACATCTATTTATCCTCCCAAAGATTGACGTTTTGCCCCTTTCCAATTACCCATTCCATTCTTGTTACGCCATAAACTCCACCTGGCTATGAGATGTTTCCAGAGCCTACTGTGATTTTTTTTTCTTTTTTTGCCTTGGAGTTATCGTTTAGCCGCGTTTGAATATTTGTGAAATATTAGTGAGGCCAAATGATTGATGGATCAATGAAGACCCGTCATGCCAATTTTGAAAGGAGGTCCAAGTTCTTAGGATGGGCTTGTTTTAATCCCAATCCTCCTTCGATTTTTGAATTTGTTATTGTTCCCCAATTATTAGATGTGTCGGGAGTGGAGTTAGAGCGGAAGTGTGTATAAAGTAAAAAATTTGAGATAATGAAAGAATGGATGCAAGATAAGTAACAAAATGAGAAACACACAATATGAATAATAGAGTGAAGATGACTATAAAAAGAGAGCTCTTTATATTGATGTGTTTGCTTGATTAAAAATAGGTAGGACTCCCCCTATTTATACTTGTTTGGGGAACATTTTAGAAAACATAAATAAATATCTAGAATGTATAAATATCTTATAATGTTTATCCTCATAATTCTAGATTATTCTATTTCTTCTATATTCTAGAAATGTCTTTTAGAAAATATCTTTGGGTACTTATTCAAGATATATCTAGAATTTGGGCCACATTGTTATACCATAAACTACGCCACACTTAACAAGATGTAGTTTGCGCTTTGAGATTGAGCTTCTCTAGACAAAATTTCTCTGAATTTGATCTATTTTATTTAAAATACTACTGGGCAGTTTATTATACTGCATTCAAGGAATTTTATTCATACTAGCATACATTATTTTGGTACAAATCTATTTGATTCTTAAAAAAAATCAGAAGGTTCATTCGGTTAAAATGAATTTCCAATCTCAGATTTATCTACATTAAATTTGTAAAAAGATGCACCAAGCCACCAAAACAGTTAAGTGGCTCTTACTCGATTGTTGTGTATAACTTATGATTGGAAATCATTTTAGACAAATCAATATCATTTGATTACAGAACTCATTAATATGTCAAAAGGTAAACAATTGTTGATGAAATAGTATAGTGGATCATGTACTAATCAGTGTAAACTCATTTTCATTTTCAGCCTCTCTACTTCTACGAGGTAGTGGTAAGATTTGCGTACATTCTATCCTCTTCAGATCTCACTTGTCTACATCTATGAGGTAGTAGTAAGGTGTGCGTACATTCTACCCTCTTAAAATCTCACTTGTAGAATTTCACTGGGTAATGTTATTGTTGTTGTAGAGTCAAAAAAGAAAAGATAGATGCATGTTCAAGATAGACATGAAAAAAGCTTTCGACTCTATTGAATGGGCTCTTTTGCAACAACTCTTTTCTTGTCTGAACTTCCCTGATCAATTTATACATTGGATTGTGAGTTGCCTTACCACAACTTCATATTCTATCCTTGTAAATGGACAACCCATTATACCTTTTGATGCTAGAAGAGGTTTGAGGCAAAGCGATCTGTTGTCACTCTTTCTTTTTGTTCTTTCTATGGAGTACCTTAGTAGAGGGGATGTGTAATCTTCTCAACTCTAGTTCCAGTGCTTCCAACAATTCTCCTTGGCTTCTGGTCTAGTTGTTAATCTCTGGAAGAGCTCTCTCTACTTTGAAGGGGCCATACAATCAATTCAAGACCAGATTATTGAAGCCTTCGAAGTAGCTAAAGGTGATATGTCATTTCGATATCTAGGGGTGCCTTTGAGTACTAAAAGATTTTCACTAGTCCAATGCCAACCCTTAATAGAGAAAATGACAGAAAGAGTAACTTTTTGGACCTCTAAGTTTCTCTCTTATTCTGGGAGAGTTCAACTATTAAAAAGCGTTCTCTTTTCCATTCAAGTGTACTGGTCTCAAATTTTTCTGCTGCCTAAGAAATTAGTTCAAGTGATTGAAAAAATTTGTAGAACCTTTCTCTGGACAGGAGGAGTGGAGGTTTCAAAGAAAGCTTTGTTAGCATGGAACAAACTCTGTATGCCTAAGACTATAGATGGAGTAAACTTTGTCAATATTTCTTCTTGGAACAAGGCTGCTTTTGCAAACTCTTGTGGAATCTTAGCCATAAAAAAGACAAACTCTAAGTTAAATGGATTCACATGTATTATGTCATGGGAGGCCAATATAAAGCAAGCATCTTGGCTTATCAAGAAGATTTTCAAAGCCAAGGAGTACGTGGAGGCTGCTGGTTACACTGAAGAACAATTTCAGAGACTGCAATATTTCTCTATAAAAAAGATGTACCAGTTAGTGCAAGGAGTGTTTCCAAAAGTAAAATGGAAGAAGTTAATCTGCAATATCGCTTCTGCCCAAAAATGTTTGTGCATTGTTATGTTGGTTGCTCATGGAAGGTTGTACACGAAGGATAGGATGATTCATTAGGGAATAAGTGCCAATCCAGTATGCCCTCTCTGAAAATCGGAGAATGAATCAATCTCACACCTTTTTTTTCAGTGTGTTGTCTCAGCATCAATATGGAACAAGATACTACAATCGCTAGGACATAGAAAACAAGCTAAAGCATGGGGAGAAGAACTCACATTGGCAATGGAAATGGATCATCATAATGGAAATAGTGTTGCAGCAACAATATATAGAATGGCGCTAACAGGTTGCATCTATTATATGTGGCAAGAGAGGAACCAAATTGTTTTTCAAGGAAAAAGAAGAGATGTCGGATCTTGCGAAGAGAATAATCCAAGATATATATTTCAAGATTGTCTCAAAGTAAAATTAACTAAATATCTGACGAACTTGAACTACTATCCGAGCTAAAGATGTCGACAGTCATTTAGGGTGTGGCAGTTGTTAACTGTGTTTCTCTAACTAGATTAGGTTCTTTTTGTTTTTTCTTCTTTCTTGAGCTGTAAACTCCTCTTTGGTAATAAAAAATTTACTTACCAAAAAAAAAAAGTCCATCTACATCCCACCAAAATTATGTACTTATATATTCTAGCAAATACATGTGGTGATTCTTATTCTATCTAAAAATCAATTAAATTTAACTTATATAATACTATATTTATAGTATAAATTTTTGCATTATCACAATTTTGTTTAGGCATAACGCATATATTGAATTTTAAATTTGGCTTTAAATTTTAACTTCAATTTTAATTTTTATAATGCACATGTAAACACTTTAACTATCTAACACTTCACTAAAAAAATACTTTAACTTCAACACTTCAACAACTAGGCACAAATAAGCACTTGTGGCACTACGAAGTTAACGTGTTTAACATGGCACACCTATTAAGAAACAATTACTATTAGTATAGAGAGTTTATCATTTTACCCTATTAATTAATTGGACTCTAAATATATTTACTCAATATATTTTTTAAAAATATTAACTCAATATTTATAAATAACAAATAAAAATAGAAATTAAATTAAAAAATACTTGACAAATAAATCAAACGAATGAATTAATAAATAAAAAATACTATATAGAGTAGTACTTTTTTCTTCCAGTCAGAATTCAAGTCTTGCCGTAATAATGTCAACACTAGAATCGTTGGTTGTTGCATCATGTAAGTTTAATTCTCAAATAGACAGATTGAATTCAATTGGAATATAGTAAAATGGGTTGGGTCATAAGTTACTATGAGTTGGCTAGAATGGACTAAATACAGGTTATAATTTAATCCACTCAGTTCTTATTAAATTTTAAATTTTCTGTTTATATATAATATATTAAATAAAAAAATTTCTTTTAATAAAATTTTGATAAAATTTCTCATAAATCAATTTAAATTGTATATTAACTCTATTTAAAATAGACTAAATTAACCGGGTTAAAATCTCTTCATTTCGTTAATTATGTTGTCTCTTTCGTTTCGTTCAAAAGCTGGCTAAGTACAAAAGGTTGTTTCTCTCCTTTTGAATATTTCATGCTATCGTCATTTTTATGATTTTAGATTCACCTTTGTTTGAAATTCTTTTAATTAAAAATGAAATATAGCTAAAAGACTAATTAACTAAGTAACTAATAAACAAATCTTTTTTTAAAAAACAAATCATTCAAATCTCTTTGAAATTTCCTTTGTATAAAACAACTAAAATAGAGGTAATATATATCTAGGCGTAAAATTGTCATAATATTTCAATGAAACCTCGGAAGGTTCAGTTGTACTCCAACATTAATATATTCAATAGAATTCTATAAGTAAAGTCTGAAAAAAATAAATATATATAAACCTTATCACTACTTCAAAGGTAAAAAGGTTGTTTCCTAGGAAATCTTATCTCAAAACACACATAAGCAAAGTAAACTAGATATGTAAATTATTAATAAAATTTAAAATATATAAAATTTTAAATTCGTCTCAATTCAACCTTCAATATTTTAAATTTTAATAATTTCAAAATTTAAAATTATTAATAAAATACAAAATATGCAAAATTTTAAATCCGCCTCAACTCAATATTTTTTATTTTATACTCATCACTTGTTCATCCAATTTTAAAAAGGATATGTATCTTACTAATATTGATCACTCTGTCCAAGAATCAAACACCAGAAATTAAAGTTGAATCTTTTAAAATGGGAATATATTTTTTCTAAAGTTGTAAGAGGCAATTATTAATTTTAATGTCCATTTGTCTTGGGTTTTCATTTATTCCAAGAATCAATTGGTCTTGGGAACGTAAGCCTATGAATTTATATAATTTATATTGTAATAAAATGGTATAATAATATTAAAAAATAGAGTAGAAATCATATGTATTGAAATTTTATAAATATAAAAGAGATTCATAGAAAACAAAATATCTAACATGTTTTTATAAGTATAAACAATGTGATAGTGTTAAAAGTTTTCATGAGTTATAAATAAACTTTATTTCTTCACTTTCAAAGAAATGAAACATTATAATTTATCAAAAAAACTATTCAAACTTCACATGCTATCTTTTTAAAAGTAAATAATCAATAAACATTAGCAATACTATATCTTAAAACATTAATACTCTTTCATGAATAAATATAAAATTACTTTCACACAATAAATTATTAAAAATTTGATAATTTTGAAAGACATAGAATTAAGAGAAAATTAATGCTCCGGACTCTTCGAAAGAGTCAGCGAGTGCATATTGAATTGCTAAAAATAATATATTTCTAGAAAATGTGATACAAAATACGATATTGAAAATAAAGAGTTCACGCAACTTAATTAAACAGAAGTGAAGATATAATTTTGATAGTCTTAACTATTTTGAAACCCATATTCCTCCTCCTGACATTCTCCACTAGTAAGAGCCCTTTTGGCTTAGCTGAAAAAAAAAGTTTTTAAAAAGTATTTTATAAATATTTTTAAAGTGTTAAAATTTATTTGAAAAATAAGTAATTATGTATTTAGATAAAAATGTTGTAGTTAAAAAAAATTATTGATATATTTGGTACATAAGTGCTGTTAAATACTTTTTAAATTAAAAATATCTAAAATACCCTTTCAAGTTTTTAACATTACAAAAATTATTTGTTTTAAGATTTTTCTGTCTAAGCAAATAAAATAAAGTAAAAGCAAATTTATATTTTGATTCAATATTCAATATAAACTTATTATTCAATATTTAATATGCCTCTTTTTTCATGATCGAAATCAAAATATGATTGAGATATTCAATTGTCAAAATATAACTATTCTAATTTTCTCTTGTCCTCTCACGAAACTTTCAACATTTAATCAACCAATAATGCTTATTCTTTCTAATAGCATACACATCGCTTCTTATTTTACATAAAGAATTTAAGATATTTTTTAATTATATTCA
>JAOTQJ010104063.1:0-11393 GCA_025642045.1 Solanum sejunctum | reverse complement strand
TAAAATGTTGGCATGTACATTGTTTTGAATGGTTTTATGAAATGTTTAGGAAAATTGGTACCCACATGTGATACTATGTAACTCTGTGCTCTTATGTATCCATGTGATAAGCCTCATTTTGTTAGGTTGGGGGTGTATTAGGTTCATGGGAGACTGCTACAACCTAAACAAGTTCACGACTTCCCTAAGAATTGAGTTTTGGGTGATGGTTCATGCAAGGGTCAATTTTAAACTAGCATAACTCTTAGCACACTTATATTAGGAAGGGCCCACATATATCATACAAAATCTCTTTGAGTTAGCTTTCAAACACAATTGTTTTAACCTTACTCTGAGGTCGGTTGAAGGATTTATGATCATTTTCGTGAGACCCTCTCGTTTAGTGATGTCACACGGGCACTTTGACGGGCAGTGTGGCCTTGGATGAGATATTTGTATTGTTTGGAGTGGGTACGAATAATTTTTGTCTAATTCATAAGTATCCATTTGCATTAGCTTCTAAACACACTTGGTTTCAGCTCTTTTTGATGTTGGATGAAGGAGTTATGATCGTTTTCGTGAGACCCTCTTGGGCATGGTGTCAAATGGATTGCTTGACAGCTAGTGTGACCTTTGACAGGCTATTTGGGGTAGCTGAGATTGGAAAAGGCTTTTTTTGACACTGAGTAATGTGACACATCCAGTGGCATGGGCCGTGTGGCTCACTACTAACTGTGGGGATGGCCACAATGTGTGTAAAAGGAAGCTTGTTGGAGTTAGGGAAAATATGGCTAAGGGTGGTGCCACGGGCACTGTTGATAGGCCGTGTAAAGTGTGACTGGCTGTGGAATCTGGGTATGTAGTGAGATGAAATATTTTCTTGTCTAAGTGAGGTGGGATGGACCAGTAAATTGTCCATCTAACACTACACAGTCCATGAAAGCAGACGTCAAAGTGACATCGACGCTAACTTTTTCTCAAGTGTTCCAATTCTATTTTTCTATATAAGTATTGTCTCAAGGGAACTCCACATGACCCATGGAGCGCTACACGGTTAGTCAAGTCTTAGTGAGACAATACTTTGGCAATTTTTCCATCCGTTCACTTATGACATCTTCGTAAATTGTAATTACTCTAACGCCCTTTTTAGACTTCCAATGCTATCCTAATCTTCCTTAAAGACCTAAACACTATCCCAAAGGATAAAACTCATTACTCTCACCTCAAATACACTCTCAATTCCCTCAAAAGCCTCCATCAAGACTTATTCAATTTCAAGGAAACTCAAGAACAAGATTGGATCCAAAGATCATTTCCAAGCCTCCATTCTTCCCAATCTCAATTCGAAGCAACTCTATACCTAAGGTATGTGGTGTTGAACCATTGGGTCCTTCAACCGATGGTGCCTATAACCTCTTTTACTTAATCATGTGTGATTTAAAGTTTATTTTACATGTGGATCTTATATATTGAGAAATTTACTACATAATGATTTTAGTTGACGAAAGTATAGTTGTTTTAGCATGTTTTAAGCTTCAAATCTTAGATCTGATGTTGGATTTGGCGAGGGGTTTTGATGTGAATGTCTGGGGGTGTTACAAGGTATCGATTAGTGGTTTTAACAAAAATTGTTTTTGCATGATTTCATCTCTAAATTGCATGGTCTTTTACCCCAATTACACCACCCAGGTGTTTGATAAAATGTTTGGCTGTGGTTTCTTGAGTAGTTGAAGGTCAAAAGTATGAGATATGATATGAATGATGTTATGATGATGAAATGACCTTATGTATATGATTATTCCTATACGACGTGTTGCACTAGAGCATATAATAAATCCTATATAGAGTATTGCATTAGACCATATCAGATATTGGGGGACAAGAGCCCGAGTAACCATGTTGGGGGTTAATACTCATCAACCATGCGAGGGGGTTATACTTCGTCACTTTGTTGGTAAGGTGTGATTACCATCAACCATATGAGGGGTTTATGCCACACAACCACCAATGGGTTTATATCTTGAACAACTAGCTTGGTCTCTTCTTCACATATGATATCCTATATAAGTATAAGTTACTTAAGCATGTTTTACTTAAGCATTAATCATACATGGCATATTGTATATTATGTCTATTGCTTAATATCATGCATTTTGATTATGACGTCTACTTCTTGTTGTATTGCATCCTACATACTTAGTAAATTCAAATATATTAACGCATTCTCTTGCCTACATGATATCACCATGTAGGAACCAATGCTCAAGTTGATCATCCTCGTTCTCCACATGGCTAGTCAGTGCTATTCCAAGCTTGTTGGTGAGTCCTCCATTTCGGGGACCTTAGTCTATGTTACTATTATCTATGTATTAAGATACTATCTTATGTTCTATTGACTATGATGGTGAGCCCGATAGCTTTGTATTTGCCCCTGCTCTATTTATGTATTTAGAGGTATTTGTTGAATGAGTTGTGTATTTATGATATGAGCTATGACTCCTTGTCTTTGATGTTGATATTTTGACAAGCTATCCGCCCCTTGTTCCTTTTGCTTACTTTATGCCCTTTATATGATTCCGCGACCAAGGATATATAATGACAAGTTAAGAGGCTTGCTTGTGGATCCTTCGGGTTCCCCATTCATCATGTCATGTCTAGGCCCTAGGCTTGGGTCATGACAAACTTGGTATCACAGAACTAGGTTGATAGATCCCCGGAGTCGAAGATATCACGTCAATTTGAGTCCTATTCATGGTTGTAAAATGCACCATGACTATGAATAGGAGGCTATTAGACGTTCTAGGAAATGTTTCACTTCTTCATGATCCTTGTCGTGCGATTGAGTTAAGTCCCATAGAGCTTATTGCTAACCACTAACCATTATATTACATGATATATCTCAAGTTACTCAGGACGATGTTATGATGAATACGGAGATTTATGATTCTCTATGGAATGTGGCCAAAGCGGCGGCAAAATTAGCAACCCAGCTTGGTCAACAAGTGGGTGCTCTTGAGGCTTTTAGTGGTGAGAGGGGAGGTAGTGAGGCCAAGAGGGCTCGTAATATGGGTATGTTCTTAAGCTCCAAGGGGAGAGATAGAAGTAGTGTGGTGCCTTATTCTAGGTGCCCAAAATGTGATAGAGGCCATGATTATCACACCTCACATTTAACATGTACTAGTTCTATGCAAACGAAACATGGTATGGTTTGGTAAAATTAGCGCCCATTTCGGAAAGTGCTTGATATCATATTAGCGGGTAATATGTGTGTCTAACACCTAAGATGATCGAGTGTATATAAGTTTTAAGTCAAATTGAGGAGATCCTATCCTTAAATGAAATGAGAGAAGTGAGGTGCTTGTAGGACTTAGGAAGCTAGCAGGTGTGTCACCTACTTGCTTGGCTTAAATTTGCTAGCTAGAAGGAGACGAGGCCTGGCATCAAATCTGTCCAACTCCGATTATGGATAAAGTTTATCTTAAAGATGTAACTTTATCTCATGTTTTAGAATCATAAATGTACTATATTTCAGCCCAAGAAAAATATAAAAGGGGCCCAAGTACATCACAACCTACTTGACTATTTGGGCCGAAACTAAGTGAAGAAAAATTAGGAAAATGGGCAGCCAAGGCCCATCAGCTTTGAAACCCATTTAGGCCTAAGTGAAAGGGACAAGCTGCATCACTACCTTGATAATATGAGGCTTAAACCACAAAAAAAGTCATCCAAAGTCTCCTTTGAAAGGCTTACAAGTAGCACCTTTAAGTCATTCTTAAGTTGGAAAAAAATCAGCTTCCACAAGCTTTCTCTCTACACCTTATTAACTTTACAAAGCAGCCACAAAGAGACTTTTAGGGTTGTTGGAGGAGGCTTACACTTTGACGGTAAAGGTAAGTAAGAATATGTATAATTTTAGTATGATTTTCTTTTGAAAAATAAGAAAATAAGCTAGTTATGTTTATGCTAAAATTTTTCGATAGCATGTGTCCTAAGGATTATTATACGCTTCTCTTGTTGATTAAGAGGCTTTTCTCCTTTTGGTTTACTGGATTATGAAGTAGAGTTTGTATTTTTAACAAGGTTTAGCTTTGTAGTGATATGACACGCATGCTGCACCATTCTTACAGTCTGCAAAAATGAGTTGTTGTGCGATATAGTAATATGACATGCATGCTGCACCATTTCACGTTCTCTATTTATTTTGAACTATTTTTACACTATTTTTGGACTGTTTTTATGTGTATATATGGTAGGGATTATTTGGTTAAAGTTGGACAGGTTTGGAGTTGCTGATATCAAAATATAGCGAGATAACGTAATATTATGCCACCTACGTGTGTGTTGTGTAAAATTATTATGTGTTGTGCTTGTGGGCTGTTGTAAGACTATTCTGGCACTAAAATAGGTTGCATGTTATATGTATATGAGAATGTGCATTAGAAAATATGATTAGAGGTGGAAAGGTTGAAATAATATGCTAGGGTTTATAAGTATATAGTTGAATGTGTATGGCATGTTGAATATACAAATCCCTTATAATTTATATAGAAAGCACATGGATATAGGTTGGTTGTCGCGAGCCTTATCAGCAATGGGTGCCAGTCCGCCTTAATGGGATTTTGAGCATGATAAAAATGGTATTAGAGCGGGTCATCCTTGATAGTCTACAAAGTTGTATCTATGTAGAGTCTTGTTTATCGATATGTTATGCACCACATTTATTAGCAAGAGGCTACTTGACATTTAGGAGTTGTTACTTTCTTTTTATTCTTTAGAGTGTGCTATAGAGCCAAGTGTAATAGGTGGATTATGTTTGACCTCTAAATTATTTTATACAATAAGTATGCTAGAAACTAGGAAAAACAAGGTAAAGGGAAGGAAGTAGAGGTGGTAGTTGGTATACACAATCGGGTGAGACAACGAAATGAGGATCAAGATGAGTCTCTATCATAGACATCTCCGACTCTTCTAGCTCATGATGAACCAGGAAGTAGTGAAATTCCCCCCAAACCACCTATTGATGCTACAGTGCAGGATTTGAGAAATGCAGTCTAACTATTGAATCGTATAGTTGTTGGCTGAGGTCAAAGATAGGACAGTCCAAATATAGGTGCAGGTGGTACAAATAGGGCAGCTAGCACGAGGATACATGACTTTCTTAATTTGGACCCTCCATCCTTCACAAGGTCAAATACAAATGAAAATTCCTAAGACTTTGTTGACCAGATTCAACACACTTTAGATGTTATGCATGTAAGTGATACAGAAGTTGTTGAGTTAGAACCATAGAGGTTGAAAGGTATGTCTATATTGTGGTATGGAGCTTAGAAGAAATCCAAGGATATCGATGTACCTCTGACTACTCGGAGCGAGTTCAAAGAGGCATTAATTGACTCGGGTTGCACACTACCATATATCACTCTGCTAGTTACTGGGAAGCTTAATAGAGCACCTAAATTATTCGACAAACCATTTGAAGTGTCTACACCAACCGGTGAATCTATTATGGCTAGAAAGATTTACTATGACTGTGAAATAATTGTTTGTGACCGTGACAAATTGGTTGACCTTATTGATATACAAATGTTGGAATTTGATGTGATAATTGGTATGGACTGGTTAGCTTCTTGCTGCCACAGTGGATTGTCAAACTAAGAGAGTGTACTTCCACTTTCAAAATGAGGTGGTTCTTGAATGGGAAGGCAATGTTGGGGTGCCAAAGGGTAAGTTTATTTCTTATTTTAAGGCAAGAAAGATGATATCTTTAGGGGTATACATGTTATTTAGTTAGATTAAGGTATATGGAGTCAAAATCGCCAACTCTTTAATTAGTTATACTGGTGAATGAGTTGTTGATGTGTTCCCTGAAGAACTACAAGTCTTACCTTTAAAACGAGAAGTATATTTCGATATTGACTTAATTCTAGGCACTCAACCTATTTCTATCCCTCCACATAGCCTCGGCAGAATTATGTGAATTAAAAGAGCAGTTAAAAGACTTATTAGAGAAGGATTTTAAAAGACCTAGTGTGTCCCCTTGGGGTGTACCCATGTTATTTGAACGTAAAAAGGATGGCACCTTGAGAATGTTTATCAATTTTTGACTATTGAATAGGTTGACAATTAAGAACAAATATCCCCTCCTAAGGATTTATGATTTATTGATCAGTTGCAGGGTGCCAAATGTTTTCAAAAATTGATTTGAGATCATCTTATCACCAAGTGAGGGTGAAGGACAAAGATATACCTAAAACAGCTTTTAGAATACACTATGGTCACTTTGAATTTCTTGTTATGTCATTTGGGCTAATAAATGCACCAGCAATTTTTATGGATCTGATGAATAAGGTATTTAAGCTATTCTTGGATGCATTCATGATAGTATTTATAAATGACCTTTTGGTATATTAAAGATCAGCAAGGGACCATGAAAATCACCTATGAAAGGTGTTAAAAGTTATTCATAATCGACAGTAGTATGTCAAGTTCTCCAAATGTGAATTTTGGCTAAAATTGGTTGCATTATTGGGTTATATTGTGTATGATGAGGGAATAAGGTTTGATTCATAAAAGATAGAGGCCGTGAAGGATCGGCCAAGGCCAACAACACTCATGGAATTTTGAAGCTTCCTAGGGTTGGCTAGTTATTACCAAAGGTTTGGTGGAGTTTTTTCTTCTATTTCTACATCTCTAACAAATATAACACACAAGGCAACTAAGTTCCAATGGAATGATGCATGTGAAAGGAGCTTCCAAGAGCTAAAAAGTAAGATAACTTTTACACCTGTGCCAATACTTCCAGAAGGCATCGAGGGGTATGCAATGTATTGTGATACATCAGGAGTTGGCTTAAGAAGTGTATTGACATAGCATGGTAGTGTAATTACATATGCCTTTAGACAACGATGATCGCATGAGGAAAACCATCCAACATATGATCTTTAGCTAGCAACAGTTATGTTTGCTGTAAAATATGGTGCCACTATTTGTATGGGGTTCACATTGACATATACACTGATCATAAGATCCTACGATACATCTTTACTCATAAAGACCTAAATTTAAGTCAACGAAGGTGGCTATAGCTAATAAAGGATTATGACATTGATATACTATAACATCAGGGGAAAACAAATGTGGTAGCTGATGCTCTGAGTCGAAAGACAATTGTGAATATTAGTGATCAGACCATGGTAAATCAAGGAATGACTAAAGATCTACATCAACTAGCCAGTATGGGAGTTCCCCTTCTTGAAACCCCAAAGGAAGGGATTGTTGTGCATCATGTTGTGGAGACTTCGCTGGTAATGGAGGTGAAAGAAAGAAAGTGTGAGGATCCTGTTCTACATTGACTTAAGGAAAAGGTTAGTCAGGGTACGATACAGGGCTTTGAACATACACATAATGGAGTACTTTATTGCTAAAATATATTGTGCGCGCCTGATATTAATGGACTGAGAAAGAGGATAATAGAAGAGCCCATCATTCCATATATTCCATCTATCCAGTATTAACTAAGATTTATCATGACCTAAAGGGAATGTTTTGGTGTAAAGAATTTGTGACTCAATGTCCAAATTGCTAACAAGTCAAAGTAGAGCACCAAAAGCCGGGAGGGTATATACAATGTATAGATCTTCCAACATGGAAGTGGGATATGATTAATATGGATTTTGTTACCAGGTTGCCTCGCTTATTTTCGAGGTTTGACTACATAAAGGTAATAGTTGATAGACCGACAAGGTTAGCACACTTCCTACTAGTTAAAAGTGATTATACAACTGAAGAGTATGTAAATTTATAACTCAAAGAGATAGTTAGGCTACATGGAGACCCAATCTCCATTATATCTGATCTAGGAGCTTAATTCACTACAAAGTTTTGAAAGTCCTTCCAAAGGTATTTTGGGATATAAGTTAATTTGAGTATAGCTTTCCACCACTAGAAAGATGGTCAAGAAAATGCACCATTCAAACATTTGAAGATATGTTGCGAGCTTGTGCATTAGAATTTAAAGGTAGTTGGGTGAACCATTTGCCACTCATTGAATTTGCCGCCAATAATAGCTATCACTCAAGTATCAATATGGCACCTTATGAGTGTTTCTATGGAAAGTAATGTAGGTCACCAGTGGGATGGTTTGGAGTGTGTAGAACCACCTTTATTAGGCTAGATCTAGTACATCAAGCCATGGAAAAAGTTAGAGTAGTACAATAGCAGCTAAAAACAGCCTAAAGTCATGACAAATCATTTTTGGATGCTAGGAGGAGAGGATTGGAGTTCTCAGTAGGGGATTGGCTATTTTTAAAGGTGTCTCCAAGTGTTTATGAGATTTAGTAATAAAGGAAATCGAAGCCCACGTTACATAGGGCCATATAAGATTATTAAGAGGTTCGAGCAGATTGCATATGAACTAGAGCTACCCCAAGTGTTTTCAATGGTTCATCCAGTTTTTCATGTATCAATGCTTCAAAAATCAATAGGTGACCCATCCCGTATCATTTCCATTTAAAATGTACAAGTTATAGAAGATCTCACCAATAAAGAGGTACCTATAACTATTCTAGATTATCAAGGTAAGAAGCTAAGGAATAAAGAAATAGATTCAGTAAAACTACTTTTGCAGCACCATCAAACAAAAGAGATAACATGGGATGCTGAAGAAGCGATAAGATCTAAGTACCCTTACTTATTTGAAGTTAAAGAGGAAGTGCAACATGGAGAACTGGGGGCATTAATAGGTATGTGTGTTTGAGTACTTGTTGTGTTGTCAAAAGTTTGTTTAAGTACAAGTTTGAACATGGTCAAGCTATGTAATTATGCTAACATTCAAGGATGAATGTTCCTAAAGAGGGAAGATGTACCATTCCATATCTTATATGTACTAATTTTACGCAAATAAAACATGATATTATTTGGCCAAATTAGCTCCCATTTTTAAAAGTGCTTGAATCTCATATTAGAGGGCGATATGTGCATCTAACGCCTAAGAGGATCTATCATATACAAGTTTTAAGTGAAAATGAGGAGATCATGACCTTACATGAAGTGAGAGAAGTAAGGTGCTTATAGGACTTAGGAAGCTAGCAGGTAAGTCACCTACTTGCTTAGCTTAAATTTGCTAGCTAGATGGAGACGAGGCCCAACATTGAATCTGTCCAAGTCTGATTATAGGTAAAGTCCATCTTAAGGGTGTAACTTTAGATCATGTTTATCATCATTAATGGACTATATTTTCATCCCTTTTTACATCACAATCCACTTGACTATTTAGGCCCAAACTAAGTGAAGAGAAATCATCAAAATTAGCAGCTAAGGCCCATCAACTTTGAAACCTAATTAGGACAAAGTGAAAGAGCCAAGTAGCTGCATCACCACCTTGATAATATGAGGCTTAAACCATACAGAAAATTTTGCCAAAGGCTCCTTTAAAAAGGCTTATTAGTAGCACCTTTAAGTCATTCTTAACTTAGAAAAAAATCAGCTTTCACAAGCTTTCTCTCGACACCTTCATAGCTTTCCAAAGTAGCCACAAGGATACTTTTAGGGTTCTTGGAGGAGCCATACACCTTGAGGGTAAAGGTAAGTAAGACTAATTATGTGTTGAGGATGATATTTTTATGAAAAACAAGAAAATAGACTGGTTATGTTTATGCTGAAAGTTTTGGATAACATGTGTTCTAAGGATTGTCGTACGCTTCTCTTATTGATTAAGAGGCTTTTATCTTTTTGGTTGGCTAGATTATGAAGTAAAGGTTCATGGTTTTAACAAGGTTTAGCTTTGTAGTGATGTGACAAGCATACTGTACCATTGTTACAGGTGCTGCACCATGCCTTACATATTCAGTATATTATTTCGTACTAGCGTCCCTTATGGAGGACCTACATTTCATGCTACAGGTACAGGTGCTAGTAGATCTCCCCAGTAGGAGTACATAATGTCGCTAATCATTTGTATAGAAAGCACATAGATATTGGCTGGTTATCCCAAGCCTTATCGACAATGGTGCCAGTCCTCCTTAACGAAACTTTGGGCGTGACAATGGTGGCCCATGCTTGAGAGGTGTTAATACTTGTTTTGGGTGTAGTAAAGTGGTCACAAGCTAAAATATTATCCGTATGTTCGAAAAAAGCGTAAGGGTGGCTAACCTTTAGATCAAGGTGGTCATGTTGATCAAGTGGCTTAAGGAGGGGATGAGACACGCGATGTTATTATTGGTAAGTTAAAGTTTTCTTTGATTTGTTGTGCATGTATTGTTAGGTACGATGTGCCACTATTTCTTCTCTATTTTTTTGGTTATTGGTGGGGCCTCTTGTGTGCCTAAGGTGTTATATAGATCTTTCGTCTCTATTCTTTTGTTGGGTGTATTGTTTCTAGAAGGGTTTATAGGTGTTGATCTGGGTTGGTATTACATTAGGTCTTACTTTGTGGTTTGTCAGAGTTAGCATGGTGGATTTGGATGTTATTATAGGAAAGGAATGGTTGCATACATGTTGTGTCTTCCTGGATTATAGGACCCATGAAGATATCTCCTAATTCTCTGATGAGCCCGTCTTTGAGTAGAAGGTTGGTCCATTTCTTATATTAAGGTATAATAGGGTTCTGAGGGGTTAAATTTGCTATCTTGTGAGAAATGGAGGTGTGGATCTTAAGTGTTTTGTCTATAGAATTATTGTTGGTTGTAGATGAGGCTTTGAATGTCTTTTATGATATTTTGAATTTTGGGGTAGTTTGGATTACTTGCATAGCATGTTTCTAATAAGTATAGTACCTATAAGGTTGCAATATGATGGTTAAGGATGCTCGATCTATTTGGCCAACTATAATGGGTTAGTCACTACTCTAAGATTGATCTTTGGTTTGGGTTTTGTTCTTAAGTGAGGATGAGGGTAGGTGATATCCCTAAGTGTCCTTTTTGGACTAGGAGTGAGTATTTTAAATATTGGTAGAGTTGTTAGGTTGGCTTATGCATCGGTTGTGTTTATAGGTTTCATAAATAGGGTGTTAAAACCCTACGTTGGTATGTTTGTGGTGGTCTCTAGTGATGAGTATTGATTTATTTAAAGCTTGTGAATCATTTGGGGCATTAGTTGCTAAATATGATAAGTGTGCTTTTTAGATAACAAGAAGGTGGTTACAATTCTTTATGGATTATTATATGAGTGTACATTAGTTCTTTTATCAGTAAGGCTAGCATTGTGGTTGGTTCTCTAAGTAGGGTGCCGATGGGTAGCTTAGCATATGTGGATAATGGTGGCGAAGAGGAGAATAGTGGATCTATCAATTGGCTAGTTTGGAAGTAGATTAAGGGAAGTTGGGAATGTTATTATGTTGTCATTGATTTCGAATCTTCTTCGGCTAAGAGATCTAGATTAAGCAAAGACTTTTCCGCCATATGAAAGTTGGAAGTTTT
>JAOTQJ010104053.1:0-11393 GCA_025642045.1 Solanum sejunctum | reverse complement strand
GAGAGAGAGAGGAGGGGGGGAAGGGGGAAGGGGGGAGAGAGAGAGAGAGAGAATTTTTTATTCATATGAACGCAATATACATCCAACCTCCCTATCAAATGTATTTGTATTCAATTGAAGAGAGAATGAATAAGAAATATAATTGATCAATAAATAAATAAATAAATACTTAGAAAAAAATAAATATAAAATTTTGTATTCAATTAAAATTAGAAATAATTGATACAAAATAAATACATAATACAACTTAAAATAAATACAAAATACAATTCTTTCTCCACTCTCCACTCTTTTGATCTCGCTCGCTTGCCCCCCTCTCTTCTCTCCTCTTAATATGTAATCACTTCGACACAAATCAGTTTGCTTTTGTATTTTTTTCCTTCTAAATCAGCGAAAATATTAATGTTTTTCGATTATACATAATAAATCAAAGTATAACTATCGAATTCTATTTAATGCTAAAATGATGTTATTTTGATAAATTTCTCTTTTACCAATTCAAAATATTGAAAAAAATTACACTTATATGTGTGTAACATCCTCGTGAAATGACAAAAATATCCCTAAAATTGACCTTATGCATAACGTGATTTTCCTTGCTCCGTTTGCAAATTCGAGACCGAATTTGCGATTACTGCAAAAAAATTGAGTTAGAAAATGATCTCAACTCGACAAAAACTCGAAAAACGCAAATTATTTTTTCTAAGAAATCTCAAAACAGTGGGGTTTCCGCGTCCCTTCTGTGACGCAGAGTGAACGCGGAACCACACTTCGATTTTTTCCAAAAATCTACAAAAAATGAGAAATTCATGAAAAAGTGCTAAAAAACATTAACGTGCGTCCCTTACTAGTGTAGGGGAGGCAATTTTTGGGTTTTTTTAGGAGGGGTAATTTCAACTTTCTTCACACCCCATATCCTAAACTAATTCATTTTTAAGTCGTATTTAGTCCCTAAAACATTTATTTCTTCATTCATTTCCCTCACGAGCGACCCCTTTCAAGAACGTATGCTCAAGAGCTCAAGAAACGGTAGTAGGGCTTAGGGATTTCTCTAATTCTTCAAGAAAGTCCTTCCAAGGTATGTAAGGTCTATCAAAATCTATATTATTATTAATTTGGGATTTAAATTCCCCAATTTCATACAAGATTCTAGTAAACTGTAAGATTTAAGAATTTTTCATCCCGTACGAGTAAATTCCATCTAGATATTGGATTATGCACTCTTTTGATATGAAATTATGTCTTCTTCCTGATTGTAGTATAAAGGTACATTGTTGTACAATCTTTACTGTGAACGATGTATTTCTTGAAATCTTGAAATTTATCCAAGAAAAAATCTAGTACATAAGTAGTTAAATCAAGTTAAAGAGTGACTTTCTTGAAGATTTTCTTGATATTTCAGCTGGATAATCTAGCATGTTTGAAAGTGGATGAAAGACATTAGTTTTAGTAAAGATAAATATTTCAGTTAAGAATGCTTAGTAGAAAAGTTGGGCTGAGTTCTCGAGAAACTAGATTTCAAGAAGTTATATTTCTTTAAGTATGTGCTAAGTAAAGAAATTTTGGGAGTAGTATTGAGCATCGATATGGGTAAGAGTAGAATAAATTACTCACGCTTATAAATTATGTAGCCAGCATAAGATAGAATTGTACTATAGTACCTTCCTCTTTAGCCATTGAGATGGCCCAAATTTGGAATGGATCCATCCCCTAGCACTTCGTCCCCTACCCGGGGAGAGTACGAGACAACTCTGGTAGTGTGGGCAAGACTCTGTATCATTATGAAGCTCATAGCAGTGGTTGTCGGTTAGAGAAACTCCCCAAGCTAAGAAAATTATGTTTACTTACTATTTTTATCATATTATTTTTAGCATATTATTTTCAACATATTATTTTCAACATACCAGCCTTGATGATTATTGCTAACTAACTATGATTCATGATTATATTTTTAAGAACCATTTATGATATGCTGTTTAAATATTTTGTCCATCTTACATATCGTACATATCACGTACTGAAGTCCTTGGGACCTGCATCATTTTATGATGCAAACACAAGTCGCTCCGTTGAGAACTTGAGAGCCTTCAGACTGGTGGGGTGAGCCTCTTCTCAGTTAGAGGCTTATGGTTTATATTATTTTTTTCAATCTTTACTTTTATTTCTGGTTACTTCGGGCCTGTTTCAGTAGGCCTTTTCAGATAGCTTAGTAGAGGTTCTATAGGCCACATGTTTAGTATTTCAGTTTTCAGTTGTTCAGATATTACTTAAAAGCCTTTTCATGCGGTTATGCAGACAGTTATGAACTATCTCATTGTTTCTTTAGCCTTTCCACTGTCATTAAGTCTTCCGTTGAGTAAGTAGCTAGGCCAAGTGGTCTGCTTGGGACCAAAAATGATTTTCAAATGTCGGCTACGTCCAGGGTATAGGCTCGGGGCGCAATAAACTTGGTATCAAAGCACAACAAGAGTCCTAGGGAGTCTATGAAACCGTGTCTAGTAAAGTCCGTATTATGGGTGTGAAGCATGACATATCAATAATTGGGAGGCTACGGGACATTAGGAAGTGTCATCATTACTTGTCATTACTTGTCTCGTGCTTTAGTATATATCTCTGTGAAGTCTATTCTAACTCATGGGTTCACGCCGTATTTTTCAGATCATGCCTCCTCGTAGAGCTAACAAGCCAATCAGGGGCAGAAGACGCCCAGCCAGGAGGAATGCAAACTAGCCTGGCTAGATTCTTGAGGAACCTAGGGGCCCAGCTGTGCCTGTGGATTAGCTACAACAAGCTAACATTACTAATGCTGAGCTTCGCCAAGCCATTCAGACTTTGGCTCAGACAGTCACTAATTAGGGAGGCTGCCAGGGAGATGGCAGGAATGATGGGGCGGATATCTCCAGAGCTCGGGAGTTCCTGAGAATGAACCCACCAGAGTTCACGGGGTCTGATGTGAAAGAGGATCCTGAGAATTTTATTGAAGAACTTCAGAAGGTGTTTCAGGTAATGCGTATAACTAATACTAAACGGGTTGAGTTGGCTGCCTATCAGCTTAAAGGGGTAGCTAGACTCTGGTTTGACTAATGGAAGAGGAGTAAGGTAGATGGGGCGCCAACAGTTACTTGGGCAGTGTTTGAGGAGGCCTTTTTGGGATAATATTTTCCTAGAGAGATGAGACAGGCTAAGGTGAGAGAGTTTTTGAACTTTAAGGAGGAGAATATGAGCGTACGGGACTACAACCTCAAGTTTACTTAGATTTCCCGTTATGCTCCAACTATAGTGATAGACATGCATACGAGAATAGATCTCTTCATGTTCGGGCTCTCTTAAATAACTAGGAGAGTGGGTAGGAACGCGATGTTTATTGGAGATATGGATATGTCCAGTTTGATGACGTATGTGCAGTAGATAGACGATGAGAAGATGTAAGATAGGGAGAATTTTAGGAGTAAGAGGACCAAGACCTCAGACAGGAGTCAGACAAGAGAGGGACTGGAGGTGGAGGTCACACATCCTTCCAGCCTAAGACAACCGGACCAGTATCTTCATCCGTTATTGCACCTGTACCGATGGTCAAAGATAAATAGGGATCACAACACCGCGAATTACCAAACAACTAGTTACAGGGTAGCATAACTCTATCAAATTGTTATCCTACTTGTAGTAAATATGATAAGTGACACCCCGGAGAGTGCCTACTGGGCATGAATGGATGTTTCAAATATGGTCAGATAAGGCATTTCTTGAAGGATTGCCCTATGGGGAAGTAGAATATGAGAGACACCAGATCACATATATTCTATTTAGCATCACAGGATAAGCCACCTCATAGTGGTACTACAATAGGGACAAGCAGGGCCACTGACCGCTTGTATGCCAAGGGCATCAGACAGGAGTAGGAGAATTCACCAAATGTGGTTATAGGTATGCTCAAACTCTTTACTCATAATGTATATGCATTATTAGATCTTGGAGCCACATTGTCTTTTGTAACCCTATGTGTAGCTGTGAAGTTTGAGGTCAACGCAGAATGTCTTCTTGAACCTTTCAGTGTTTCTACTCCTATCGGAGAGTCTATTTTAGCCCAAAAAATCTATAAAGGCTGTCCAGTATTTGTTTATCATAAGATTGTTGTAGCTGATTTAGTGGAGTTAGATATGGTAGAGTTTGATGTTATCCTAGGCATGGATTGGCTTCATACTGGGTATGTCTCTATAGATTGCAAAACTAGATTAGTCAAGTTTCAGTTTCCTAATGAACCAGTCGTAGAGTGAAGGGGTAACTCAGTTTTCCCTAAAGGCCAGTTTGTTTCATATCTCAAAGCTAGAAAGTTGATTTTCAAAGGGTATATATCACCTAGTCAGAGTTTAGGATTCTCTTGTCGAAGCACTATCTCTTCAGTTTGTCCAGTTGTGAATGAGTTCTTAGAAGTCTTTCCTGAGGATCTTCCTAGAGTCCCTACTGATAGGGAGATAGACTTTTGGATAGACACTCTTCCAGATGTTCAACCTATCTCTATCCCTCCATACCGTATGGCTCCTTTGGAGCTAAAAGAGTTAAAAATACGGTTAAAAGATCTTTTAGATAACGGTTTCATTAGACCAAGTGTCTTACCTTGGGGTTCTCCAGTTCTTTTTGTACGTAAGAAGGACGAATCTCTATGGATGTGCATAGATTACCATCAGCTGAAGAAGGTCACCATTAAGAACAAGTATCCTCTTCCCAGAATTGATGACTTATTTGACCAACTTTAGAGTGCTATTTATTTTTCCAACATAGATCTTAGATCTGGGTATCATCAGCTTAAAGTTGGAGAGAAAGACATCCCTAAGACAGCTTTTAGGACACGATATAGTCATTATGAGTTTTTAGTCATGTCTTTCGGGCTAATAAATACTCCAGCAGCTTTCATGGACCTTATGAATAGGAAGTTGAGGTCGTACCTTGATATTTTTGTAATTGTGTTAATAGATGATATCCTGATATACTTTCATAGTAAGGAGGAGCATGCAGACCATCTTAGATTTATCCTTTAGATGCTTAAGGATCAGCAGCTATATGTTATGTTTTTTAAGTGTGAGTTCTGATTGGAGTCTGTGGCATTTCTGGGGCATATTATGTCTGATAAGGGTATTCAGGTTGATTCCCAAAAGATTGAGGCAGTAAAGAATTGGCCAAGGCCCACAACTCCCACAGAGATAAGGACTTTCTTGGGCTTGGCGGGGTACTACAGACGGTTTGTAGAGGGATTTTCTTCTATTTCAACTCCCTTGACTAAGCTAACTCATAAAAAGACCAAGTTCGCATGGTCAGAACCTTGTAAGAAGAGCTTTCAAGAGTTAAAAACTAAGCTGACCACAACCCCGGTCTTATCCCTACCAGATAGAGTTGATGATTTCGTGGTTTATTATAATGCTTCCAGAGTTGGCCTGAGTTGTGTGTTAATGCAGAGAGGCTAAGTGATAACATATGCCTCCAGATAGCTTAAGATTCATGAGAAAAACCACCCAACTTACGATCTTGATCTGCCTGCGATGGTATTTACTTTGATGATCTGGAGACACTATCTATATGGTAGGCACTTGGATGTATTCACGGACCACAGGAGTTTGCAGTATGTGTGTTTGGCCAAAAGGAGTTGAACTTGAGACAGAAGAGATGGTTGAAGCTACTGAAAGGCTATGATATGAGTATCCTCTATAATCTAGGTAAAGCTAATATGGTTACGAATGCTTTTTGTAGGGTGACCATGGGGAGCACAACCCATATTGAGGCTGAAAAGAAAGAGTTAGCTAAGGAGGTCCACAAATTAGTCATTTGGGGGTTTAGATTGAAGATTCTAACCAAGGCGGGGCCATTTTCAGGAATGGGTCAGAGTCATCTTTGGTGGTAGAAGTGAAAGAAAAGCAATATAATGATCCCATCCTTTCTCCAATTGAAAGAAAATGTTCAGAAGTAGAAAGTATTAGTGTTCTCAAAAGGGGAGGATGGTGTCCTGAGATACCAAGGTAGGTTGTGTGTGCCAAATGTTGACGACCTTAGAGATAGGTTTGGCTAAGGCTCATAATGCCAAATACTCTGTCCACCCTAGTGCAACAAAGATGTATAGAGATTTACGAGAAGTTTATTGGTGGGGTGGTATGAGAGAAGACATTGCGGAGTTTGTGTCTAGATCCCCAAATTGCTAGCAAGTTAAGGTTGAATACCAGAAGCCTTGTGGTGTAGCCCAGAACATAGAGATTCCCGAATAAAAATGGAATATAATTAATATGGACTTCATAATAGGCTTAACTCAATCCCGTAGACAACATGGATATAGGTCATAGTAGATAGAATGACTAAGTCAGCTTACTTTCTATCTATCAAGACAACTGATACAACTGAGGATTATGCCAGACTCTATCTTAAGGAGATTGTTAGGCGGCACGAGGTCCTTATATCCATTATTCCAGATGGAGGAGCTCAGTTTACAATGCAATTTTGGAAGTCCTTTCAGAAGGGGATTGGTACGAAGGTGAACTTAGCACAACCTTCCATCCACAGACAGACTGATAATTAGAGTGAACTATATAGACTTTTGAAGATATGTTGAGAGCTTGCATGATAGAGTTTAAAGGTAATTGGTATGATCATTTACATTTGATAGAGTTCTCTTATAATAACAATTTTCAAGCTAGCATACAGATGTCACCATATGAAGCTTTTTATGGGAAAAGATGTAGATCACCCATAGGATGGTTTTATGTTGGTGTGGCAGGATTGATAGGACCTGATCTAGTCCAGCAGGGTATGAAAAAAGTAAAGGTTATTTAGGAGAGGCTTAAGACAGCTCAGAACAGACAAAAGTCTTACACAAATATTAGAAGAGAAGACCTGGAGCTTGAGGTAAGTGATTGAGTGTACTTAAGGGTATCTCCAATGAAAGGGATTATGAGATTTGGGAAGAAGGGGAAGCGTAGCCCACGATATATTAGGCCTTATCAGATTCTAAGAAGAGTGGGCAGTGTTACGTATGAATTAGAGCTACCAGCAGAGTTGAGTGTTATACGTCCAGTATTTCATATCTCCATGCTTAAGAAGTACTTGGGAGATCCCTCTCTAGTTGTCCCGGTTGAAAGTGTTGGGATTAAGAACAACTTATCTTATAAAGAGATTTCGATGCAGATATTAGACTGGCAAGTTCGTAAATTAAGGACCAAGGAGATTGCTTCGATTAAGGTTCTGTGGAGAAATCAATTCATGGAAGAAGCCATATGGGAAGCAGAAACAAACATAAAGGCCAAGTATCCACATTTGTTCATTGGCCTAAATGAGTACATTGAAGGTAACTCTCATATTTCACCTTGAAGAATTATGTTTGTTAAGTTCGAGAATCTTATATTTTGAGCTTGCTTTATTCGTATCGTTATCATTCGAGGACGATTGATCCCAAGGGGGAGATATTATAACGCCCTCGTGAAATAATGAAAATACCCCCAGAATTGACTTTACGCGTAACATGACTTCCCTTGCTTCATTTCCAAATCCGAGATTAGATTTGTGATCAGTGCAAAAAATTGAATCAGAAAATGATCTCGACTCGACAAAAACTTGAAAAAACGCGCATTATTTTTTCCAAGAAAGCTCAAAATAGTGTGATTTTTATGCCCCTTCTGCTATGCAAAGTGGACAAGAAACCATATTTGATATTTTTAAAAGAATTTACAAAAAGTGAGAAATTCTTGAAAAAATGCTAAAAAGCACTAGTGCGCAAATGGAGACAATTTTTGTTTTTCTTTGGGGAGGGGTAATTTTGACCTTTTGCACACCCATATCCTAAACTAATCCATTTTTATGTTGTATTTAGTCCCTAAAATATTTATTTCTTCATTCAATTCCCTCAAACAAGCGAACCCTTTCAAGAACGTATGCTTAAGAGCTCAAGAAATGGTAGTAGGGCTTAGGGATTTCTCCAATTTTTCAAGAAAGGCCTTCCGAGGTATGTAAGACCTATTAAAATCTATATTATTATTAATTTGAGATTTAAATTCCCCAATTTCATACAAGATTCCAGTTAAACTGTAAGATTTAAGAATTTTTCATCCCGTACGAGTAAATTCTATCTAGATGTTAGATTATGCACTCTTTTGATATGAAATCATATCTTCTTCATGATTATAATATAAAGAGCATTATTATACAATCTTTACTGTAAATGATGTATTTCTTGCAAACCTTGAAATTTATCCAAGAAAAGCAAAACTAGTATATGAGTAGTTAAATCAAGTTAAAGAGTGACTTTCTTGATATTTCAGCTGGATAATCTAGGATGTTTGAAAGTGCATGAAAGACATTAGTTTCAGTAAAGATAAAGATTTCAGTTGAGAAAGCTTAGTAAAAAAGTTGGGCTGAGTTTCCGAGAATCAGATTTCAAGAAGTTATATTTCTTTAAGTATGAGCTAAGTAAAGATATTTTGGGAGTAGTATTGATCACCGATATGGTGAGAGTAGAATAAATTACTCACGCTCATAAACTATGTATCCAATATATGATAGGAATGTACTATAGTACCTGCCTCTTTAGCCACTGAGATAGCCCAAATTTGGTATGGATCCACTCCCCTAGCATTTCGTCCCCTACCCCAGAAAAGTACGAGATGACTCTGGCAGTATAGACAAGACACTGTATCACCACAAAGCTCATAGTAGTACTTGTTAGTTAGAGAAACTCTTTAAGCTATGGAAATTATATATACTTAATACTTTCAGCATATTATTTTTAGCATATTATTTTCAGCATACCAGTCTGGATGATTATTGCTAACTAACTATAATTCATGATTATGTTTTTGAGAAGCATTTATGATATAGTATTTAAATATTTTGGCCATCTTACATGCCATACATACCATGTACTGACATCCTTGGGACCTGCATCATTTTATTATGCAGACGTAGGTGATCGAGTTTCTCAGCAGCCGCTCCGTTGAGAACTTGAGAGCTTTCAGACTAGTGGTGAGGCCTTTTCTCAGTCATAGACTCATGGTTTATGTTATTTCCTTTCAGTCTTTACTTTTATTTCTGGCTACTTTGGGCCTGTATCAGTAGCCCTTTTCAGACAACTTAGTAGAGGTTCCATAGGCCACATGTTTAGTATTTCAGTTTTCAGTTGTTCAAATATTACTTAAAAGTCTTCTCATACAGTTACGCAAAAAGTTATGAACTATCTTATTGTTTCTTTAGCCTTTCCACTGTTATTAAGTCTTCCTGAGTAAGTACCCATGCCAAGTGGTTCGCTTGGGACCAAAAATAGTTTTTGAGTGCCGACCACGTTCATAGTATAGGCTTGGGGCATGACAATGTGAGCCTAAACAAAGTTTATTACTTTCAATTTTGGCCAAAGTATGCCATATTTCGATTTTGTTTTTTAATTTACACACTAGAGAACTGCAAAAAAAAAATAAAATAGATTCTTCTTCAGCATTCCTCAACTCCGTAGTGATACCACTATATATAAATATATATCATGTATAATGTGAATATCTATGATACCCTTTAAAATATGTGTGTGATATATAATGATGTATTAAAAATGACATGACATACAAGTTGTAAATTCAACTAATATTCAGTAGTTTGACGTGTATTTAGGAAAGCTTACGTAGTGCCACGTTCATAGTGTAAAAATAAGAAGCGTCCATTGTCGGTTCTTTTCTTTCGAAAGTTTAAAATAAGAAGCATTACGTGTTACACCAAATGATAATTTATATATTATTTTTAAAAAGACCTAACGTGCAAACAACAAGATTTTGGTCGGAGAGAGAGAGAGAGAGCGGAAAGAGAGAATTTGCTATTCATATGAACATAATATACATTTATCCTCTCTATCAAATGTATTTGTATTCAATCAAAGAGAGAATGAATACAAAATATAATTGATTAAAAAAAAGAAATACAAAATATAGTCTAATTTTGTATTCAATCAAAATTAGAAAAAATTGATACAAAATAAATATAAAATACAACTCAAAATAAATATATAATACAATTCCCTCTCCACTCATGTGATCTTTCTCTCCTCTTCCCTCCCCCCCTCTCTCTCCTCTCTCCTCTTAATATGTAATACTCACTTTGGTACAAATCAATTTACTTTTGTATTCTTTTCCTTCTAAATCAGTGAAAACATATTAATATTTTTTTATTATATATAATTAATCAAAGTAAAGCTATAGAATTCTATTTAATGCTAAAATATTATTATTTTAATAAATTTTTCTTTTATCAATTCAAAATATTAAAAAAAATTACACTTTTATGCGAGCCTAAAAATTACACTCTGCTATATTTTGATTTTTTTAGTAATTTTACACACTAGGTAAGTGTAGAAAAAGTAGATTCTTCTTCACTATTCCTCAACTCCGTAGTGATACCACTATATATAAATATATGTTATCTATAATGTGAATATCTGTGATACTCTTGAAAATATGTGTGTGACATATAATGATGTATTAAAAAAGACATGGCATACACGTTGTAAATTGAACTATATATTTAGTAGTTTGATGTGTAATTTACGGAGAAAAGCCGTTGAAAAAGGAACAAAAGAAGGAAATTCTATGTAGTGCCACGTCTATAATGTAGTACGTCAGTTGGTGTCGATTCTCTTCTTTAAAAAGTTTAAAATAAGAAGCGTTACTGCAATGACCCAATAGATTATGTTGAGAACTTATCCTCTTCTTCTTTTTCTTAAAATGTCCTTCTCGTAAAAAATTCAGTGGGTATTTTAAACTATTCAATAAGTAAGACTACATATTATTTTACGTAATTTGGAAAATTAATATCTTGAGAGGGGAAAGACTTGTTGAATTTTGATCATTACTTTCACTTAAGAAAATCTTTTAGTAGACAAAAAATAATGGCAGCACTAAGTGGAATCCAAAGCTTTTGCAAATGCATTGTTATAAAGATTCATTACTAATTGATAAGGAGACAATCTTGAGTGGAGATGGTCACCATAAATTAAATACTATATCTTGTAATTATTATTCTCATTATGGAAATTATTTTATGGTTGTATTATAAGATTAGGATAGTATATATGCCTATCACCTTAATACTTCATAATCAAGTTAGAAAAGAGAGTAGAAAGAGAGGGGGATCTGGGAACGAAGTGGCGACGTGAGGTTAACATAATTCTCCAAATTGTGATAAACCATAAGAGGTAATCCTCCAAATTGCTTATGTATCTTATATTATAATAACATTAGTTTGTTAACATATATGTCTCTCCTTTATTATGATCCTTCTGCCAATGCTTTTGGTTCTCGTACTTTGGCACTCTTCTGTCCAGTACTTTTGGTTCTTTGTTTGGACAAACTTATTCGTTAGTTGTATGTGTCACGACCCAAACC
>JAOTQJ010104044.1:0-11393 GCA_025642045.1 Solanum sejunctum | reverse complement strand
TTAAAGGTGGTCTCTTATCCGCAATCAGTGCATAATTTTATTTGAGTTATATTTCATGTATAGTATTTGTTGCCTTACATATTCAGTATATTATCTTGTACTATGTCCCTTCTAGGGGACCTGCATTTCATGCTGCAGGTATAGGTGCCAATAGATCTTCCCAGTAGAGTTCAGGACATTCAGTTGCCGTTACCAAGCTCCAGGTTGTTCCGGAGCTTTGTGCATATTTTGAGTTTATATATTTATATTATATAGTTAACTTAGATGGGGCCTATCCCAAATATTTATGGATACTTTCTCTCTACTAGGGGCTTTGTAGACTATTTAAACTAAAGCGTGGTCATGTCTCATACATTAGACACCGTGGCCCCAATGGCCTAGCTATACGTATCTCTTTTTAGCTTGTTATAACCATTTATCTCCCTATAAGCAGGCCAAACATAGAAAGTTAATTATAAATATGTATATAAGTGAACAGATATAGATTGGTTCTCCCGAGCCTTATCGACAAAGGTGCTAGTCCGCCCTAATGGCAACTTGGGGCATGACAATGCCCTAGGGTTGCATTGTGACATTTATAACATCTTGTTATATCACATTCCTTGTTATATATCCATTTGTATATTATGTGCCCTTGCCATCTAACGTTGTATGCACATTTTGGTAAGTTATATACATTGCATCTCATATACTTAGTACATTCAAATATACTAACATATACTTTTACCTACATGATCTCAACTTATAGGGAACGAGGTATACGATCATCCACCGTATGACGTTAGCTTGGATCTCAAGTTTTGCTTATTGTGGTGAGTCCTCTAGTCCAAGGACAAGGCACCATTCCTCTACTTTTTGTTGTTTTCCTTATGCTATCTTTACTTTGAGGGTGAGCACGGGACATGTCTTGGCCCCCACCCCATCTTATAAGTAGAGGCATTATTGGACATCTTGTAGACTATTGTACGGATATATGCTATGTGTTGTATTTGGAGTTTATGATTATGGTTATTTATTGGATATGGCTATTATGGATTGATTATGATAATCATGATAAGTTTGTATGTTTTTATATGAAAATGTGGAAGCCCGAATTTCTACCATAGAGTGAGTCATACTTGCCCGCCCCTTAGTCTTTATGTGCTATGTGCTGTGTGAATTCATATTACTCCCTTTCCCTATGACATCCCTATAGCGTGAGTCCATTTTTTTGTCCCTTAGAACTATGTGTTTACTATTTGAATATCCTTCCGAACTGGTGATGTGAATTTGGATACTTTGAGGCTTGTTTAGGGACTCTCCGATTCCCATTCACCATGTTACTGCTAGACCCTAGGTCCAGGTCATGACAATTTTAGAGGATGTGAGTAGAAAATTGAGGGCATAAATAGTGTTCTCGCTAAAACAAAATCATAAAGGTTTAACCTCAACTTTTTGACTTCTTTTTATTTGGTTGTCTGAGTGTTTGTCCAATAGTGGTGAGGCATTTTCTTTGCTCGTCATCCTGGTTAGCTGGTCTACAAAAGGTAGTACTCTTTCTCACTGACTTTAACTTTCTCCATTACTGAAACGCCCTCTGCCCTAGAAAAAGGTGCTTTGGAAATGCCTATAATCATAATTTTTATATATCTCAAAAATTTGAGAGTGATATCGAGAATCTGACTTCATATTCACGATCAGGGGGAAAAATTAAGTGGAAAATTGGTATAACTAATAATTTAGAGGACTTGTAGAGAAAAATAATTTTCTCTAATTTTCCTTATCTAGTGTGCATCCATGACCAAGCCACGATATGCATTGGGCGCAGAGCAATATAAACTTTCCCTCAACATTGGTTCAGTCTCGCGGACCGATGTTGATTTTTACTTAATTTTTTGTTTTGTCCCAAGGGCCTTGGGGTCATAGCCCCATGCCTACTTATGAGTAAAAACATCTATACTTAGATATTTTTCAACTCTATATCACTCAAAACCCTCTCAAAATCCTCTCCAAGACTTAACAAAATATGTCATTCAAATTCCAAGGGTTTCAAGCTGAACTTTTGAACTCAAAGATTCTCTTTAAGATCCAAGTTCTCTTCTAGATCAACTCAAGAAAACCCAAGGTTGAGGTATGTGGATTTCATCTATTGGGTCCTTTCACCCATGGAGCCCAATCTTTCTTTGTAAGAAAATTGCATGTTTTCAAGTTGTATCATCTATGGGTATCTATTATTATAGATTTTGATTACAAATTATGTTGGGGTTTTCTGAAATGTTGATTGATTATTCATGTTTATCTATCCCAAGCTTATACTATGAATTGGTTTCGTCTATTCAGACTATGCATGTTTGGAGCTATGAAACTATGACCTATTATGAGATTTGATGATGGATTTCAAGGTATCTTACATGAGGATTTTTACCATATATTGGTGTGTTGATTTACATTGAGATTCCTCATATTATTTCACTCTTGACTTGCATGATTTTGAACTAGTATTACACACCCACCAAGTGTTTGATAAAATGTCTTGACAAGGATTCTTAATTTATTGATGATCTATTACATGAGTTACAAGTCAAGTGACTTTATGATGATTAAGGGCTTGATGTATAGATTGAATCCATGGAAAAGTATCTATAGTGTTGCAAGTAGACCATATTTTGTTAGGTGGTGCTATGCCCAATCACCTTGTTGAGGGGGTGATATGCCTCAACCACTTTGTAAGGGGATGACATGTGACGACCTGCCACTTGTTCTTAAAAATAAGGAAAGAATCTAGAGTCAAGGAGAAGAAATTAGAGTCTTGGAGAGTTTTCTAGAAGACTCTAGAACATTGTGGATAAAGCTTGAAGCTCCTGAAAGACTCTAGAATATTGTAGGAGAATCTTGAGAAGTCTTAGACAGATCTAGAAGAATGTAGTAATAGAAGACTCTAGAATTATATGTAGATAACTTGTAGTCTTTAGTTCTCTCTAGACTTGTATGGAAGAATCTAGAGAGGGACTAAGGTGTAAATACTTATGGAATTCTTATGTAAATATTAATTACACTTGGCGACTAGGAAGTAGTATAAATAGAAGGGCCATTCATTTCTTAGGCATCCAAGAAAGTTGTATCAATCTTCCATGTGTTAAAGAAGTTTTCTTTCTAAAAGCTCTCTTGTCTTCTTAATCCTGCATTCCCTTAGAGATCCAAAGTTGAAAGGCTTACTAGTATTTGCAAGATCATGAAAGATTCATAAGCATATCAACTAGTGCCGCATGGAAGTCTTATCGAAGGTCTAAGTCCATGATAGAGTGGTATCAGAGCAAGGCTTGTACTAAGAGAAGAATGGCAGGGGAAGGAGACAATAATGCCACCAACACTGCTAATGTTATTCTGGATGTTGGCAAGAAATGCAAGGGCAAGAAAGGCTCCAAGAAGATTAAGGATGTGCCGATCGAATCGACACCAAGCAAGGCCATAACAATCCACTCACTTTTGGCCACTGAGTTGAGTGATGATGAACGAGGCAAAGATCTCGATGACATCATGCTCGACAAAAGATAGGTCACAAGGGTAGATGCTACTAGGCAAGCAATAGAGTTCTTGGGCAAGCGCTTGAATCAGTTTGATGGAAAGTTCTAGACCTTGGAGGAGTTCTCCCTTGAGGAGAATGATAGCCTCTAGAAGGAGTTGGGCGAACGTTAGGCGGTGGAGTATGAGATGAGAGAGACCAACACTTCCTTAGAGTGCCGACTCATAGAGGCATTGAGCAAGATGGAGGCCGTGAGTGCTACCATAAAGACTATTGGCACCACTATGGAAGCTATGAGTGCAAGCATGAGTGTATTTGAGAAAGGCGTGGCTGACGAAAGATGCACTGGGATTGCTAGTGAAGTGGAGGCTAAGATTGAGGCTTATAAGCCACCTGTGTTTAAAGGCATTCATGACGCACAAGAGGTAGAGAACTTCTTCTAGCACTTGGAGAATTACTTCAAGTGTAACAAGGTGAGGAGTGACGATATGAAGATCAACACAATTGTATTGTATCTAACCTAGATGGCCATGTTATGGTGGAAATAAAAGGAGTCAGAGATAGGGAAGGGGCTATGCTCCATCGATGAGAGCAGTTAAAGGGCGAGTTCAAGAAGGCCTTCTTCCTGAACAACATCATCTATGAGGCAAAGTGAAAGTCTAGGGAGCGGAGCAAGATGGGTAGCATAAGAGCCTATGTGAAGGAGTTTACTAGCCTTACGCTCTGGATCCCCAACCTCAAGGATGATGATATGATGTTCCACTTTATGGACGACTTGTAGAACTAGGCCAGGATGGAGTTGGAACGCCGACAAGTTAGGATCATCAATGAGGCCATCACAAAGGTGGAGGCTTTGATGGACTCTTGACATGATAAGTGAGATAGAGAGATCGAGTAGAAGACTCAGGAGGTAGCCATGAACAAGATAGGGTATATGGTGGCAAAGGCAAGGGTCGACAATCACATCCCAAGTATCATGACACTAGTAGGCCTAATAACAGGAGGTCCGAGGGATAAAGCAAATAAGAGGGAAAGGCACAGCCCAAGAAAAAGCTAGAGTGCTACATATGAGAGGGCCACATAGTTACAAGAAGTGCCCTAAATTAAAGAGCGTTGGTGGCATATTGCGAGAATAGAAGGATCAGAAGGCACAGAAGAGGCACCCGAATCATTTGAAGATTCAGACATAACCTGAGTAGGCATGTTTGGCTTATGTAGAGCTATTATACGATTACTAGAGAAGCTAAAGGAGTGCGCACAATACATGGACATCACGATCAATGGGCGTCCCGCTCGTTCCACGGTCGACACAAGCATAGAAACTAATATCATGACTAAGTCTGCGACAACTAAGTTGGGCTAAAATATAACCCAAGCAATGGCTACTCAGGATGATCAATGTGCGTGGAGTCACTCAAGGAGTCGACATAATATTGGGTGAGTGGCGTGGTAAGACCAACTTCCATGTCGCTCTGGTAGATCTCTTTAACATCATTCTTGGGCAAGAATTTTTTTGGAAGTACCCTGTGGTGATCAGCCCCTACCTCCAACAACTCATGGTCTTAGAGCAGGGAGGTTCCTGTATGGTGCCCTTAGTGCAGATACCCAAGTAAGAGGGACAAGTTTAGTCTCGGCCTTGCGGCTTGTGGAGGGGTTCAAAGGTAAAAAGCCATTGTCGTGTTCTATGCTCGCGAAGAGGAAAAGTCCATCAAAGGAGAAGTCATCAAAGGAAGCCAAGAGGGAGAAAGGACAACCAATTACAGTAGTACTCCTCGAGCCAAAAAAGGGAGCGAACTCCAGAGAGGACCACAAAGGGATAACACGAAGACTTGTGGCAATGCGAAGGTAGAGACAGGGAGTCCTAATAGAAGCATTGCGCCGAGGACATCGCAACATTAGGTGGGGGCGAGTGTGATGGCTTGCCACTTGTTCTTAAAAATAAGGAAAGAATCTAGAGTCAAGGAGAAGAAATTAGAGTCTTGGAGAGGTTTTTGGAAGACTCTAGAACATTGTGGATAAATCTAGAAGCTATTGGAAGACTCTAGAATATTGTAGGAGAATCTTGAGAAGTCTTAGATAAATCTAGAAGAATGTAGTCATAGAAGACTCTAGAATTGTATGAATATATCTTGCATTCTTTGGTTCTCTCTAGACTTGCATGGAAGAATCTAGAGAGGGACTAAAGTGTAAATACTTAATGTAAATATTAATTTCACTTTGGTCCCTAGGAAGTAGTATAAATAGGAGGGCCATTCATTTCTTAGGCATCCAATAAAGTTGAAGCAATCTTCCAAGTGTTAAAGAAGTCTTCTTTCTAAAAACTCTCTTGTCTTCTTAATCTAGTGTTCCCTTAGCAATCCAAAGTTGGAAGGCTTACTAGTATTTGCAAGATCATGAAAGATTCATAAGAAAATTGACTAGTACCATACAAAAGTCTTAGCGAAGGTCTAAGTCCGTGATATGACATATCCAATCACTATGTGAAGGGGTAGATACCTCGACCACCTTGTTGGGGGGTGACATACACAATAACCATGTTGAGGGGTGGATACCTCGACCACCTTGTTGGGGGGTGACATGCCTAATAACTATGTTGAGAGGTGGATATCTCGATCACTTTCTTGGGGGGTGACATGCCCAATCACCTTGCTGAGGGGTGGATACCTCAATCACCTTACAAGGGGGTGACATGCCTTGGATTCCAAGTAGTAGTTATTGGCTATAATGATTATGGTCTCTTCCTACATATGTGTTATGTTTTATACAAGTTATATGATTTACAAACATGTTTTACTTCAAGCATTGATCATGCATGCCATATTGATACTATATTTATCCATTGCTTATGATTATGTATTTTGACTATATTGGCTTTTGTCTTATTGCATTGCATCCTACATACTTAGTACATTCAAACGTACTAATGCATACTCTATGCCTACATGTTGTTACCATGTAGGAACCAGAGCACCTCTTGATCATCCTCCACGTGGCTAGTTTGGTGATTTGGAGATAAGCTTTGGTGAGTCCTCAAGTTCGAGGACACTATCTATGCTACTCTTGCCATTTTGCTATTTCTTTACGTTCAACATTTGATGCTATGAGGGTGATCCCGGAGAGTGTCTTGGCCCTCGCTCCATTCCATATTAGAGGTACTATTGGATAATTGATGTATTTATATTATGAGTTTGACTCTTGAATGTCGTAAGATTATCAAAGATTTCCCTTAATCCCATTTCCCTTATTTATACTCTTATTGTTGTTATTTCGCTTCTGCAATCAAGGATGTGGGATTGATATGCTAAGAGGCTTGTTTGGGGTTCCTTTGGGTTCCTCATTCACTATGTCATATCTGGGACCTAGGCTTGGGTCACGACAAACTTGGTATCAGAGCACTAGGTTGTTAATAGTCCTCAAAATCCAATACACTGCGTCAATTAGAGTTTTATTCATGGTTATGAAGCATGCCACAACTATGGATGGAAGTCTATGAGGTATTTCGGGAAATATTTCACTTCTTCATGGTACATATCATGATTTAGATATGAGTGTAAGGGTTTTTCCCTAAATAATGTACACCCGAGGAGTAACCGACCCCTCAAGCTCCTCAAGGTGGAGGGGTAGCCCAAGATGAGTTCCAAGATACTGTTACCATATTGGATTGTGTGATGACCAACCAAATTCACCAAGGGGTCTAAGCTCCTATGCTCCCACTCCGGCTTGTAGGGTGCACGATTTCACTAGAATGAACCCACCGAAGTTCCATGGATCCAAGACGGACGAGGATATCCAAGAGTTAATTGATGAGGTATACAAAGTGATATCTATCTATTATGGGGGTCTACTCAGATAAAAAGGCAGAGTTGGCGCCATACCAACACAAAGGGGTGGCCCAAATTTAGTTTACGCAATGTAAGTCAGAGAGTAGAGATAATAATGCTATTCCTTAGGAGGAGTTCAAAGATGCATTCCTTAATCGATTCTTTCCTATCGAGCTAAAGAAGGCTAAAATGATGGAGTTTTTGAACCTTAAGCAAGGTTCTATGAGTGTGAGGGAGTATGCCCTCAAGTTCAACCAACTCTCCAAGTATGCCCTACAATTGGTTGTCAAATCGAGGTTAAGGATGAATAAATTTATGTCGGGTGTGTTTGACTTGGTTAATAAAGAGTGTCATACTGCCATGCTAATAGGTGGTATGGATTTGTCCCCCCTCATGACATATGCCGAACAACTAGAGGGGGAAAGGCTTAGAAATAGAAGAAGTGGTGAGTCCAAGAGGGTTCATTTTGAAGGTGGATTCCAAAATTCCAAGGGTGACTGGTTTCCTCAAGGCCACAAGTTCCAACGCCAAGGGTCTTCTAATGCTCCTAATAGGACATTTGCTAATGACAGTCCAAGATTCCAAGGTGGTGGTGGTTTAGTGCGTAACCTTATGTGCCAAAGGTGTGGTAGGAACCATAATGGCCCATGTTTGAAGAACTCTAATGCTTCCTATGGTTGTGGTAAAGTAGGTTATAAGGTTATTGATTATCCTGATGCTCAAAACAAAGGTAGAGATAGTCATCCACAAGGCCAAGGTGCAAATGCAGATCAAGAGGGAAGAGGAGTCCAACAAAGGGGTGCTCCAAGAAAAGTAGATCTATGCTCTTTAAGGGAGACAAAGGGTGGATGAGGTGCCTGATGTCATCATCGGTATGTTAAAGGTTTTTGTTTTAGATTTGTATGCATTAATAGACCTGGGTGCCGCTCTTTATTTTATTACTCCTTGTGTTGCCAAAAATCTTTATGTTAGTCCCAAATTGTTATGTGAACCTTATGAAGTGTCTACCCCCGTTGGTGAGTCCATTGTTACTAAAAAAGTCTATATAAATTGTCCCGTGTTCATATTGCATAAAATCTTGCCTTGTAATTTTGTTGAGTTAGATATGGTGGATTTTAATGTCATTCTTGGGATGGGATTAGTTGCATACATATTATGCTTCAATTAATTGTAGAACTCGAAGGGTTAAATTCTAATTTCCTCATGAGCCTGTCCTTGATTGGGAAAGTTATGATGTAGTGGTCAAGGGTAGATTTATTTTTTGCCTTAAAGCCTTAAAGTGGATTTCTAAGGGTTCTCTCCATCATTTTGTGAGGGTTAGGGATGTTGAGTCAAAAGTCCTTCCTATTGAGTTGGTTCCGATGGTTAATGAGTTTCTTGATGTCTTTCCTAATGAACTTCCCAGTGTTCCTCCCAAAAGAAAATAGACTTTGGTGTAGATCTCCTTCCTGACACTCAACCCATTTGTGTTCCCCCTTATCGTATGGCTCTGACGAAGTTGAAGGAGCAATTGAGGGAGTTGTTGGAGAAGGGTTTCATAAGACCTAGTAAGTCACCTTGGGGTGAACCAGTGTTATTTGTGAAGAAGACAGATAGTTCTCTTAGAATGTGCATCGATTACCGACAACTTAATAGAGTTACCATAAATAACAAGTACCCTCTACCAAGAATTGATGACCTTTTTATCAACTTCAAGGGACTAGTCACTTTTCTAAGGTTGATCTTCGGTCTGGGTATCACCAAGTGAAAGTGAATGAGTGTGACATTCTTAAGATGGCTTTTTGGACTAGGTGTGGGCACTTTGAGTTTGTAGTTATGTCCTTTCGATTGACTAATGCACCGACTATATTTATGGATCTCATGAATAGGGTCATTAAGTCCTGCCTTGACTTGTTTTGGGTGGTTTTGTTTGATGATATTTCGATCTATTCCCATAGTGAGGAGGAGCTTGTGGATCACTTGAGGGTGGTGTTGCAAATCTTGATGGAGGAGAGATTGTGGTAAGTATGAAAAATGTGAGTTTTGGTTGAAAGAGGTTGCTTTTCTAGGGCATGTCGTGTTGGGTGATGGCATTAAGGTGGATCTAAGAAGACAGAGATGATTAGAAATTAGCCTAGACATTTGACTCCATTGGATATTAGAAGTTTCTTGGGTTTCGCAGTTTATTACCAAAGGTTTGTGATGGCTTCTTTCTATTGTTTCTCTTATGACTAAGTTGACACAAAAGAAGGCAAAATTTGTGTGGATCGATGAATGTGAGAAGAGTATCCAAAATTTGAAAGATAAGCTTTGAAACGCCTCAAAAATGTGCCTCAGAAATGTCATAATTGTAATTTGCATATATCTCAAAATCCATACGTGATATCAAAAATTTGACTTCATATTGAGAGGAAAATGGGTATAACCCAGATTTTACAAAACTCTTAGCGAAAAATGAATTTTGCAAAACAGTGTGGGTCTGTAATGTCTCCACGACGCGGACCCATCCCGAATTAGTATTATCACTTCCTTAATTTTTTGTTTTGGCCTAAGGGATTGGGGTCATGGCCCATGCCCTTTTACATGTGAAATATCCTATACTTAGCCATTTTTCAACTCCATATCACTCAAAAACTCTCTCTAAAACCTCTCAACCATTTTATCAAAATTCCCATCCAAATTCAAGTGTCTCAAGCTTAATTCTGGATCTCAAGAAGTCCATTCAAGCTTCAAGTATCCTTCAAGTCTACATCAAGAAAACTCAATCTTAAGGTATGTGGGTTTCATCCATTGGATCCTTTCACCCATTGAGCCCAACCTCTATTTTTACGAAAATTGCATATTTTCAAGTTGTATTATCTATGGTATCTTCTATTGTGGATTACGAGTATAAATTATGTTGGGGTTTTATGAAATACTGATTTATTATACAAGACTATCTATTTCAAGCTTGAACTATGAATGCCACGACCTAAAATTTAGGCGTGATGGCACTCATCTTTTTCCACCAAGACAAGTCATCCTACAAACCAGCTATAACATTAAAATGCGAAATTATATTCGAAATGAAAGTTCAATTTAATGAAATCCCCCAAAATTTGATCGTCACATGCATAAGCTTCTAATGTATTGCAACAGATTCGAAAGAAAACACAAGTATCAAATGATATTGTCTCTGGAATAGAACAAAATCATGAACAGGAGTAAGAAGTCAGTTAGGATGGCAAATAGCTACCTCTCACAATCTCTATAGAAAGCCATGGACAAGGAAGAGTAAATAGTATCACGACGATCTGGGCTCATAACCTATAAAAATATTGTAGCAAGGGGTGAGTACCAAACATGTGGTACCAACCAAGTGAACTAATAAACTCAAAGTTAAGTAATATAGAATATCGGTACCCCCAACACTCCAACCAAACCCCAACAACTACAATCTAATTCATAACCTTCATACTTACACCATCCAAAAATTCTATGATCAAAGCCTATAATAGAATAATCCTCATTTATCTCACGTTCAAGTCATAGGGAAATTTTTTATAATTTATCAAGTCCTCGCTAATTCATCAAGTGTCACTAAATCAATACCAAACTAATCATGTAAGGAGATAAACAAGTCAATGATATAATGAATAGCCAATCTCAATAGTACTCCATATAATCATAACAAGGTAGAGCATTATGGGATGAAGATGAATGCCATGAGAAGTAATGCAACGCAATTCAATGCCACATAGAATGAAGCATATCTGTCCTATGATACACATTCGCTGATCATAAACATGCCTCAGTCAGAATTCATAGGGAGCACACATGGATCATGTATCTATCGCGGCGTGCGACATGACCGTCAAATCATAGTATCTTTCGCGGCATGCGACACATCCCTCTAATCATAGTAACCATCGCGGTGAGCGACACGACCCTCAAATCATAGTATTCTCTTTAATTCTCTTTTTTTCACTAGTCGAAACAATTTTCCATCGACTTTACATTTCTTTTCTTAGAATGTCCAACAATCACATAGTAAATGCACAATAATCATGTTCATGGAAATAAAATATGCAAGATGCCCATACAAATTCATA
>JAOTQJ010104033.1:0-11394 GCA_025642045.1 Solanum sejunctum | reverse complement strand
TTTTTTAAATACCAAAGACCATTCTGAATCCCAAAAAAATTATAAGTCATACCAAATATCATAACCAATATTATAATTATCATCCCACGATATAAAAAATTTAATTTCAATATGGTATTCAGTATATACCATATCATGCCCATCCTTATCTGCTTGAGCAGCATGAGGGTATATTTATAATTTTGCATGGTTCTTGCGTTGTAATTTTTAAGTAGCTCAAGTAGGCAACAGGTGGACATGCCTGCTTGATTAGCTTGATGGTACATCCGCAATTTTTTATGGTTCTTCCGTTATAATTTATCTGTCTTATTTTTAATATTATAAAATATTACTGATCATGATAATTAAAGATGCTCAAGCAGGCAACAAGTCGACATTCTTGTTTGAGTAGCTATAAGGTATATCCATAATTTTTTATGATTTTTTTATTGTAATTTATTTATCTTATTTTTGTTGTTAAATCATGATAATTAAAGCTGCTCAAGTTAATGACTTAAAATATTTCTAAAAAAACATGTTACGTCACAATATTAATAATTTAAAATATTTAAAAATTATATTAAAATTTTAATTAACTCTCCAAAGCTTATCTATAGCACTTAAATTAAAATTAAAAATAATAAATATTGGGCCCGCACAAGCGCTCACCGATGTCTAGTTTTTAAATGTAACTTAAAGTTGCAATAGTAGTTTAGAGAATACTCAAAAATTAATCTTTTCCGCTTTTTCAAATTTTACTCTAAAGTTGTAAATTTTATAAAAATAATTCCATTTATATTAGGTAATTAATCCGCGCTTCGTGTGGTCATAAGTAATCTAATTAAGTTTATAAATTTTAGTATTAAAATTAAGAAAATACTCTAAAGTTACTAAGTTCTTTCTACATAGAAAATTTAGCATTATAAATTTATCTCAAGAACTTCTATTAATATAATATTGTGAAAGTCCTAATTATCTTCAATTATATTGTTGGATGATAACATTATTTCTTAATATAAGTAGCTTGTCAATAGTGCTTGAACTCCCTAACTTGAATATTAAATTAATATAATACCTCTGACTTAAAAATTAATTTAATATACTTTTTTATATTTTATATTATATTTATTTAATTATATTATATTTTAAAGTAGGTAATTGTTCACATAGAAGGATTGTAACTTTTTTAAAAGCCTCTGACTTTTTTAAGGAGTTGTTACTTTTTTGAAAAGTTGTGGCTTTTTTGAAGAGTTGTGCCTTATTCAAAGGATTATTACTTTTCGACGGTTTGAGACTTTCTCGAAGGGTTATGACTTTTTCAAAGAGTTATAAGTTGTGGCTTTTTCAAAAGATTTTGACTTTCTGGAGGAGTTATGGTTTTTTCAAAAAGTTGTCAATTTTTCAAAGAGTTATGACATTAAGGGTTATGACTTTTCCGGAAGGATTGTGACTTTTTTTAAGCGTTTTTCAAGTAGTTGTAACTTTTTTGAAGGGTTATGATTTTATTAAAAAGTTGTGCCTTTGTTGAAGGGTTGTTATTTTTTCAAATAGTTATAACTTTTTTGAATAGTTGGGACAGGCTATAATACCATTAATTAGAAAGATGTCGTTTATATCTATTGAGTTACTTAATTGATTCTTAAAATATTAATTTATTTAATAAAATAAATAAATAAAAATTGTGTGAGAGTGCCATGTAGGCGACCCTAACATTCTCTTATATATATATATATATTGTTTGTTGTTTTTAGGAAAATTACACAAAATATACCCAATTGTGAAACAATTTACTCAAATTGGACATAACTCAAACTATTTACCCACTAATGACCCTACTTTTCCTTTTCTTATTTTCGCTAATAACATTATAATTGCTATGAATTATTTTTTTGTGATACTTTGTCGGTATATTGATATCATATGAATGTCATAATATCTTATCAGTATCATACAAGATTTGCTCTTTTTTTAAGAAATAATTAAGAGAAAATTACTAAAATGACAATCTCATTTAATAAACTTTAAAGTTGTAAAAAATATATTCTTTGTGATACTCCATCAGTATATTGATATCATATTGCTATATGGTGAGCTTAATCCTATGTGATACTCTATCGGTATATCAATATCATATACAATTGTGCCTTTTTTTTAAAGAAATAAATAAGAAACAATTAAGATATATGATACCAATAGGGTATCACAGAAAAGCATGTTGCCTTTTTCTGTGATATTCTACCGATATATTGATACACTATCCATATCCTCTGTGATGCTTCGTAGATATTTTGATATCCTATCGATATCCCATGTGATACTTTATCGATATATAATACCCCGTTAATATCATATATACTGGGCGGTGACTTAGTTTGCTTCAAAGAGATATAAACTTAGTTTTATTTGTTACACTAGACATCCGCCCCCGCTAGCGTAAGCCCAATATCTGTTAATTTTTAATTTTAATTTAAGTTACAACAGAAGAATCATAAAAAATTATAGATATACCCTCAAACTGCTCAAGCATGCATGTTGACTTGCTGCCTACTTGAGCAACTTTAATCATCATGATTGACGCAATAATTATTCATAAAGTTATTTTTAATGATATAATTAAATGTTATTTAATCATTTTATTAGATGTAAAATAAATATTCAATAAATATTATTAATATTTTCACTCTAAAATAAATTATAACTTTTATCCTAATTTCATTGGTAATATCGTAAAATCACTAAGCAATTGCTTTACATAGATTAAATTAAAAAATTGCTAAAATATTTTTATGGGCCCTTCAAATATGAAAATTAGATGTTAGGGGTAATATTGTAAAATTACTAAGAAACTACTTTGAAAAGATTAAATTAAAAAACTCCTGAAATATTTTTGTCGATTCTATTAATTTAAAATAACTGAACAATTGAAGTAGCTGGTAAATTATTTATGAGGGGCAATATCATAAAATTAATAATCAACCACTTTTTAAATAAATTAATTAAAAAATCTTCAAAATATTTTTATGGATCCTACATAATGTATAAGAGGAAGCAGACAGTTCAAGCAGGCATGTCGACCTGCTGCCTGCTTGAGCTGTTTAACTCCCTCTTATAATATAGTAGAAAAATGCGAGCTAACATTTTAAGTTGTATATAGTAGTCACGCCCTGGGAGGGTACCTTAGACGTAACCGACACTCAGAGATTATTGCTAGTTCCTAAGCGAACCACTTGGTCTCATCACATTCATTCATTCATACATTTTATAAATCAACGAAAGACATAAGAGAATAAATGGGCACATCATCATCTAGTCTCAAAATAATATTAAAAAAAAAGGCTAACAGAAGAACTAGTTCACAATTTTACATCAATGTCTGACTCTAGTTTATGAAGCCTCTATCACTAATAAGTGGTGCCAATGATAGACCCATGGCTACCTCAATCAAAATAAATGCTAAGCAACTCTAAATCTAAAGCAAGATGAAAGTAGCATATGAATTCTCCAAAGTGAAGGAGGCTCACAAATCTGCTGGATGTCCAAAGATCCTCAACAAAACACCTGCTGATGATCTTCATCCCGTATATCTGCATCTTAAATTAATACTGTGCCATAGTGGCATCAGTACGTGGAATGTATGATGTATAAATGGGCCAAAAGTAATCTAAACAACATAATAACATGGAATAACATTAGCTCATCAGGTAATCATTTTATCTCAGAATAAGGAATAGGTACTATGACATTAGCATTCATCAAGACTCATACGATTACATCAATATCTGAGTACTATCAAGAGGAAACCTATAGGGGAGTTTCTCAGATCCATACGGATCTCCTATGAGCCAATGATGGTACAACGTTACCGATGGTATTGCCTCATCCACCCAATACCTTGCAGGGGCAAAGAGCGTACATTATTGGATCCAGATTAAAATTAATATCAAGTCCTATTTTAGGACTAAATAAGCATCCATTTTTTACAATCCAATCCTCACCTTCACTGGCTACTTAGTTATGAGTGCGAATGAGACTCATTCTTACCCATGTGGGTACTCGATACTTCTCCCATAGACTCACCATGCTCATAAACCTTAACATTCATCCTTTGTCCTCATTTAGTCTCCTTTAGACTTGAACATCAATTCATTATTTATTCATTAACTCGAGGAATTAGGAAATATTCCTTTAAGATTACGCTCAACCTCTTTAGGGTTCTCAATTCAGTATCATCAACCATCAATTCATTCAATTCAGGACCCCGACCACAATCAACCAATACAATCATGTGATCAAGGCTCTAGACAACAATCCCTAGGTTCATTCTTGAACTCACTAACAAAATAATCATGTAGGGTTATATAATCATACAACTAATTCATTTTAACCATGTAAACAAGTAATTCAGTTATGATCCATCGCATTCAAGAAAATATATATAAGGCTCAATCCTTATATTCTTTCATGCATACTTTTAACAATTAACATATAGGGTTTATACAATATCTCATGAAAATATTCAATTCAAGAAAACAAGTTTATGATGGTCATCAATGTATGAAAATGCATGTAATAGATACAATTTTCAAGAAAAAATCAAGAAAGTATTTCAAGAAACATATATGGGGACTCATGGACTCTCAACTCATATATGACCATCTAGGGGGCACATGAGAGAACAATCTCATACTTTTAGTTTAGCCTTACATACCTGGAATGAAGGTAGACAATAAATTTAGCACGAATTTAACTTGAAATCTTCAACTAGTCGCTCTTTTCTCTTCTCCTTTAGTCTTAGTCTGTTTCAGAGATTTAGAATGACTTAAGAATGAGTTATAAACCCTTTTGATGCTTTAAATGACCAATTTTGATCATATATTAAGTCTACGAGGGGTTGGGAAAGGTCTAGGATGTCCCTCACAAAGTTCAAGAAAAAGTTATTTTTGGGACGCGTGGTCCGTGATGTGGACTATATATTTTTTGTTATTTTTTATCAAAAATATTTTGAATGAATTTTCTAAGTGTTGGTCCGCGATGGTGGCCCGTCACAGTGCCATCGGTCACCCTCACTGGTTCGCATTTTATTATAAAAATTAGTTTTTTATTCGATTGATCTAAAATTGGGTCGAGACCACTTTACCATCCAGTTTTTCGCACTAATCGCAAATTCGATCTCAGATTTCTCATCGGAGCTTGGGAAGGCACGTTATGCATATGATTATTTTCTAGGAGCATTTTGGTAATTTCATGATGTGTTACATTATCTTCCCCTTGGGATCATTTGTCGTCGAATGATGAGTAAGGGTAGATATCAATACACAAATGGACTCAGAATTCATCTTAACTCTCCCATCAGTCAATCAAACTTTCGACTCCTCATCGTTATCAACAATCCATATTCAGACTTAGGAATAGGCAACCCACTCAAAAAAAGACAACCAATTTAGTCAAGGGTAAGAATACTACCTTCAACATTCTCGCAAGGCAAGAATAACAATTAAGACTCCTTTCAATATTTAATCAACAAATCTGGATAGTCACAAGTTACTCAAAATAGACAAATCAGTTCATATCAAGAGTAGAGATATTCTCTTAGACATTTTCACCATCAAACACGAATGAAACGTTGCAACTTAGTCAATTCAAATCATTTGAACACCTCGACAATAAGCATTTTGAACTAAGGAAGGAAGCCATCAACTCTAATGGAGAATGGGACCTTTGATACATAGGACTCTATGTACAACTCTCAAACTTAGTACTTCATCTCAATTGTACTCCCTTTCATGGCACTCTACTCCCTCAACTTAAGCTTATAACTCTTATTCAGCTTTTCATCTAACCACCTTCTCCTCTTCCATTCAAGACTCCTTCTAAGCCTCAAGGTGTTATTCATAAGATAATCATATTCCTACAAAGCTAATCCTCAACACTCAGCTCTAAACTTCTCCAAGGGCTACCATTAAATGATCACTAGTCCTTTTCACTACTTCACTACTTTTCCTCGATCCCCTTTTACGAAGTCTTCACTAGGCTATCATCACTATGCGCATAACAACCACAAATTTAGTCCTATCACTATAACTACTTCAACTATACCTTAGAACTTTCAAGCCTACTTAGCACTTTTACCTCCACCATTCAATGAATTTTCACTCAAAGTCATACCAATATACTTTTACCTATCTACTGTTCATCATAAGGTTTTACCTCTCTCTTTCTTCCTATCTCTATCCCTACATGAAACAAGTTTAACACCAATATTATAATAAGGATACACTCACTCCTCTTCATCTACCCTCATCCTTAGTCTATTGCTATCAGTATCACTCATTCGGACCTGGGGGAACTGATCATCTCCCCCTTTGGTAGAACCTCATACTACTACCTCTCCATGCAAAATAAGTATGAATATTATCAAAACTTAATTACTCATATGCTCGAATACACACTCTCAAGGATAGACTTCGAACACAATATCTAGAGTTCAAATTTTATCTCCAACATCATCATTAGTCACGAATACCATCAAGGACTTGCATAATCAAGTACGTAGAGGCTCAAAAGGAATATCAACTCAAAGATAGAAACTCAACTCCATTATCACAATTCAAGAGCACTCCATCTCTCCCATCCCACATAACTCTTCTACTATTGTCAATACTTCTATAAAGATTAGAAAGCTAATTAGTCAAAAAGCTGGTAACGAAATATCATTAGCACGATTCAACCAAGAAATATTATTGAGAACATTCACAGATTATAATCTCTCTCATCTATCAAGACTTATTCTGAGTTCATAGAAATATACATAGTGTAAAACTCAGGTCATATCTCATTTAACATAGGAGTGGAAACACTTAGATTCATGGGGTAGGATCAAGATTAATGAATGATTTCATCGCTTCTCATCCTCACAACTCGAGTAACAATCAATAAGTGGTATGTGGGACTAAGCCACAGGCGTGGCGGTCGCATACCAAACGTAAAGAGGGTATCACCTCAACGGTAGAATAAGGAATGTATGATATAACAAGAACTAATGTCTCATCTTGATCAACCCATATCTATCAAACTCAAGATCTACTTCAATTTCTCTCGTCATTTCCTCCTTAGCTCAAAGGTCATCCCTTTAAGTTTGCAAATCAATACTCTGTACTAGGCTATTAACACAAATCTCCATATGGTTAGGGAATTATTATCCACAAGAATGTCTTAAACTCTACTGTTATGCTATAGTTGCATACATATGACTAGCTACTCAGGATCTTTTCAACCACATCACTCTTAGCTTCCTCTTATCCCTATGGAACTTCTCTCTCGATGTTTGCTACTTTAATGGCGTACATAACCATTTTTCATAACTCTTACAATCCAATCTCTTCTTTTGCCTGCTAACACTCAACTTCTATACTCTTATAAACTCATCTGTATAAGACTTAGACTGTAAGTGAATACTTCTCATCATCTATCCATAATTCCTAATAAACTTAGTTGTTCCGAATGACAAGGAATGCTTACATTAGCCTACTCAACATTGAGCTAAAAAATATTATCTAAATTCTTATAGCAGTCATAACTTAGAGCTTCACATATCTTTACACAATCATGGATACACATCTCAAGTCTCTGCTTATCTATTGAGCTATCCCCATTTCATTAGTCTTACCTAAGGGACACTTGTACCTTACCCATCACATCACTTTTCTTACCGATTAGCATCTTCATACACTATGACAAGCCTCTTATAGGAAATCTCTAACTAAGACTATCACTCTCACTATACTATCTTCTCTTTCACACTACTCTTCAACATTCAAGCTTAGAGTCTAGCTCTAACAGGTGCATCTCTCATATACCTCTTTACCGCTAACTTACAACTACTATAAATATTTAGGGAACATAATCCCACTAAAATCTCATAGCGAGTATTCAATCAACACATCCCTTCCTCACAACTTTGTACCACTCACTTATTTAATTCTATCTCCTTATCCAACTAAGCTAATAACCCGATGAGTCTCATGAACTCTCACTTAAAAATCATAAGTCTAATTTTGATCTATTGCATTAAAAGAACTTTTTTTCCCTACTCAATATCTACACTTCATCCTTTATAGTATGAATACTATAATACATCAACATAAACTTCCTTCTAGTTTGAGCACGCTCTATCACATTCTAACAATAACTCTTCCTCTATACCTTTTCATGAAAAAATAGGGTATTTACGACTCTTTCATCAAACATTTCGCAATCGACTTATCACCTCACTAGTTACCTAATAGGTACACAACTCTAACTTCAAGCCTCAATCAGCCATCACTCTTACTATCTTTCCCCTTTCTTTCCATCATCATCCTTCTAGCTCTGAAATAATTCAATTCTAATCAGGGTTTATAAGACCTCACATCTCACTCTTAGTTGGTAATATTAATCTCTTTGGAGATATAAGTTTCTCTCTCATTGGTAATATTGGGAGCAAGTTCTGAAGAAAAGATCTGGCTACCTCTAGAGCTAACACAAGTGCATGGTTCATATGAGTAATGGTGCACTCCTTTTAGTCAATTAATTTAACATATTAGTCGACTCATCTCAAGCCTGGTGAAGTCTCTCTACTATTATGATTACTTATTCTAGGGGATCTCATTGGTAAGAGTTTGAACATTACCATCTATGTCACCTCGTGAATGATTCATAATCGAAAGGTTTAGAGAAACGTATGAATTAGAAGAGAACTTTCATAGAGTTTAACTCTATCACATAAATTTGGAATAAAAAATAAGTGAGACAATTCCTAATGTCCTATAGCCTCTTGCTTATGAAGTGTGGTAGACAACACACATATAAACAAAACTCTACTAGACATGGCTTCATAGACTCCCAAGAACACTTGAACTCGTGTTCTGATACCAAGTTTATCATGCCCCGTGAGGGTACCCTAGATGTAACCGGCACTCAGAGACTATTGCTAGTCCCCAAACGAACCACTTGACCTCATCACATTTATTTATTCGTACATTCTACAAATTAGTGGAAGGCATAAGAGAATAAATGGGCACATCATCATCTAGTCTCAAAATAATATTAAAAAAGAAGCTAGTAGAAGAACTAGATCACAGTCTTGCATCAATATTTGACTCTAATCTATAAAACATCTACCACTAATAGGTAGTGCCAATGACAAACCCATGGTTACCTCAATCAAGATAAATGCTAAGAAACTCTAACTCTAAGGAAAAATGAAAGTAGCATATGAATCCTCTGAAGTAAAGGAGGCTCAACAATCTGCTGGACGTCCAAAGATCCTCAACAAAACACCTGCTGATAATCTTTATCCCGTATACCTGCATCATAAAATGATGCAGCGACAGAGTGGCATCAGTACGTGGAATGTACGATATATAAACGAGCCAAAAGTAAATGAAATAACATAATAACATGGAACAACTATAGCTCATCAGGTACTCATTTTATGTCAGAATAAGGAATAGGTACAATCACATTAACATCCATCAAGACTCATATCATTACATCGATATCTGAGTACTATGAAGAGGAAACCTATATAGGAGTTTCTCGAACCCACACCCATCACCTATGAGCCAATGATGATACAACGTTATAAATGGCGTTGCTCTATCCACCCAATACCTTGCCGGGGCAAAGGGCGTACATTATTGGATCCAAATTAAAAATTAATATCAAGTCATTATTTGGGACTAATGAAACATCCGTTTTTTACAATCCAATCCTCACCTACACTGGCCACATAGTTATGAGTGCAAGTGATACTCACTTTTATCCATTTGGGTACTCAATACTTCTCCCATAGACTCACCATACTCATAAACCTTAACATTCATCCTTTGTCCTCATTTAGGCTCCTTTAGACTTGGACATCAATTCATTATTTATTCATTAACTCGAGGAATTAGGAAATATTCCTTTAAGATTACGCTCAACCTCTTTGGGGTTCTCAATTCATTCAATTCAGGACCTGGACCACAACTAGCAAATACAATTATGTGATCAAGACTTTAGACAACAATCCCTAGGTTCATTCTTGAACTCACTAACAAAATAATCATGTAGGGTTATATAATCATACAACTCATTCGTTTTAACCATGTAAATAAGTAACTCAGTTATGATATTCATCGCATTCAAGAAAATATATATAAGGCTCAATCCCTATCTTCTTTCATGCATACTTTTAACAATTAACATATAGGGTTTATACAATATCTCATGAAAATATTCAATTCAAGAAAACAAGTTTATGATGGTCATCAACTTATGAAAATACATGTAATAAATATAATTTTCAAGAAAATAATCAAGAAAGTATTTCAAGAAACATATATGGGGACTTATGGACTCTCAACTCATATATGACCATCTATGAGGCACATGAGAGAATAATCCTATGCTTTTAGTTTAGCCTTACATACCTAGAATGAAGGTAGACAATAAATTTGGCACGAATTCAACTTGAAATCTTCAACTCCTCGCTCTTCTCTCTTCTCTTTTAGCCCTAGGTCCTTTTCAGTGATTTAGAACAACTTAAGAATGGATTATAAACCTATTTTATGCTTAAAACAATCTATTTTGGTCATATATTTAAGTCTAGGAGGGGTGTGAAAAGGTCTAGGATGCCCCTCGCGAAGATCAAAAAAAGTCAATTTTCGGGACGCGGTTGTGAACCACATATTTTTTTTGTATTTTTCGTCGAAAACTCTCCGAATGAATTTTTTAAGTGTTGGTCCACGATGATGGCGCATCGCGGTGCCATTGCGCACCCTCACTGGTTTGCATTTTATTATGAAAAATTATTTTTCGATTCGGTTATTCTAAAATCAGGTCGAGATCACTTTCCCACTCAATTTTTTGCGCTAATCGCAAATTCGATCTCGAATTATTCCATTAGAACTTGGGAAGACTTGTTATGCGCATGATTACTTTCTAAGAGCATTTTAATAATTTTCTGAAGTGTTACAATAGTCTTATATGGATGTAGTCTTCTTAATTATTGTACGTAGAATCTAATACAAACATTTGATTGCCCAGTTTTTTGTCTGAACAGCCACGTACTCTTTCTAAAATAACGTCATCAATGCGTTCACCCTTCTGACTATACGTGATCATTAAGAATACAGGTGTGTACACCTTTCAGTATCTATGCGGAACCCTTCTTAATTATACTTCTCTTCCTTTTTAATTGGTACTTTCGTCGTCCCATATTAATTGAATTTGTGAGATAATATATATATATATATATATATATATATATATATATTAAAAAAGTAATTAAAGATAAAATTTATACTATACTTTTCACTATTATTCTTTGCAAAATTGTAAATATGTAGTGTAATTTATTTCGTCGAAAATATAAAACTTCAATAAATAAGGAAC
>JAOTQJ010104022.1:0-11394 GCA_025642045.1 Solanum sejunctum | reverse complement strand
TGCAACCTTTTATTTTCATTCTTATCAACAAAGTTTAGGATTAAGTCTTAAAACTTCCAAATAACATAAATTTAAAGATGTTCATATAATATGATATACATAGTATTTAATTACCTATCTCAATATAACAAAAACTCGATTTATAATGTGATATTTAAAAGAATAAGTTAACAAAATTTTACTGATACTAATGGAGTGGCAAGAAAATAATTTGGCAGAGCCTAAAAAAATTCATACGCCCTCTCTGTTCTTTTTTCCCTAAAACTTACCCACTCTTAACAATCATTATATAACACTTTTTCATAAAAAATAATCTTCCAATTTCAAGAAAACTATCTAATTCATTTTCAATTGTCCAACAATATAATACTATGCAAATATAAACACAATTCAAGAGATGTTGCAGACCAACTTACTTGAATTCCTTTCTATTTTGTTTTTCTTTCTGTCTTCCTTGTCGTCCACTCAATTCTCTATTCTCTACATGGATCAACTCTCTTTCTTGTTGTTTTATAGTCATAAAAAAGCTACTGGTATTCATTATTTGTAAATAAAATAATCCTTAATGGGATCATCATTTCAATATCAAAATTTTCCACTAGTTTTTGTCCCCTAAATATCTGATCTTTCTATAATATTATAATAATAATAATAATAATAATAATAATAATAATAATAATAAAGTAAGGAAGGATATTTTAGGAAAATAACAGTACCAGTCCTCAAAATATCTAATGAGTCATTACATTATTCACCACTAACAATCATGTTCGTCCTCGAACATAAAGTAAAAGAGAATACCTGAGGTTTCGGAAAGATGAGAATATATAGCACACATTTCCATCTCTATCTCCCAAGTCGCCTCTCTAACTAAATGGTTCTTCTACTGCACCTTCACGATCGTAATTTCTTTGTTTCTAAGTTTTTGAACCTGCCTATCCACAATAGTTATAGGCTCCTCCTTAACGACAAGTCCGGATTCAATGCCACCAAATTGAATAAAAGTATGTCAGACTCATTAGGTACATACTTTCGGAGCATAGATACATGAAACATAAGATGCACAGATAATAAGTTAGGTGGAAAGGCTAGTCTATAGGCCACCTCTTCAACTCGCTCAAAGATCTCGAATGGGCCAATGAATCGAGGGCTAAGCTTTTCCTTCTTATCGAACCGCATAACATCCTTCATAGGTGATACTCTAAGCCAAACATGATCACCTACCATAAACTGCAGGGCTCGAACCCTCCTATCTGCATAACTCTTTTTTCGACTCTAAGTAGCCAACAACTACCCTGAATCATACTGACCTTCTCTATAGCCTTCTTAATAAAGTCTACATCTAATGAGTCCATCTTAGCGAAATCAAACCAATCAATAGGAGACCTACACTGCCTACCATACAAGGCCTTGGATGGAGTCATCTGAATGCTAGAGTAATAACAGTTATTATAGGCAAACTTTGCTAAGGGCAATTGTTGATCCCAGCGAGAATCAAAATCAATCACACATGCTTGAAAGATGTCCTCCAACACCCGAATAGTCCGCTCAGAATGACCGTCTATCTGAGAGTGAAAGGACAAACTCATATCCAACTGAGTACCTAATCCATGCTGCAAGGCCCTCTAAAAATGTGAAGTGAAGACTGAACCCCAGTCAAAAATGATAGAAATAGGCATACCATACAATCAAACTATCTGACTAATGTAAAACTCAGCTAACTTCTCCGTTGTATTCTTGACCTTGACAAGAATGAAATGTACGCACTTAGTCAAACGGTCCACAACTACCCAAATTGAGTCATAACCACCCACCCTAATGGGCAAACCCACCATAAAATCCAAAGTGATAAGCTCTCACTTCCACGTAGGAATGGGCATCCTTTGAAACTCACCTCCCTACCGTTGGTGCTCGTACTTAACCTGCTGACAAGTTAAACACTTGGACATAAAATTTGAAATGTCCTTTTTCATGCTACACCAACAGTAATGTTGACTCAGGTCATGATATATCTTTATTGCTCCTGGATGAATGGAATAACGAGTACAATGAGCTTCCTTAAGAATCAATCTAATTAAATCATCCACCTTAGGCATATAAACTCGACCTCTAATACTCAAAAATCTGACAGGATCGAGCACGACTTCCTTAGACTCTCTTATGGTTATTTTATATCTGATGATACACAACTTCGCATCCTCAAACTGACGCTCATGAATTTGGTCCATCAAGGAAGAACGAGCCTCAGTGAAAGTCAGTACACCACCTTTATCGGATAGTTGTAACCTGATTAGGCCATTAGTTAAACGTTATACATCCCTAGCCAAAGGTCTCTCCTCAACTCGAATGGCTGTTAAACTCTCCATGCTAGAAGCCTTTCTACTTAAGGTATTGGCCACCACATTATCCTTTTCTCGATAGTATAAGATGGTCAAATCATAGTCTTTTAGGAACTCCATCCACCTACATTACCTCAAGTTCAGATCTATTTTACTAAAAAACTGAAGACTCCCATGATCAGTCAAGACCTCGTAATGTACAACATATAAGTAGTGACACCACAGATTAAGCACAAAAACCACAGCCACTAACTCTAAGTCATGAGTAGGACAGTTTTTCTCATGAACCTTCAACTATCTAGAAGCATAGACAATCACTTTCCCTTTTTGCATCAATACACCACCTAAAACAACTCTTGAAGCATCATAATATACCATAAAGTCCACACCTACCTCAGGTAGCGTCAAAATGGGAGATGAAGTCAACAAGGTCCTGAGCTTTTGGAAGCTCGCCTCACACTCATCAGACCAATGGAAGACTATATTCTTCTGAGTTAATTTAGTTAATAGGGATACAATGAAAGAAAAACCCTAAATAAACTGTCAATAATACCCAGTAAGCCCACAAAACTACGAATCTCAGTAGCTGAAATAGGCCTTGTCCAACCTTTAACTGCCTCAACCTTAGCTGGATCTACTCTAATGCCCTCTTTGGACACCACATGCCCTAAGAATACCACTAAATTAAGCCAGAACTCAGACTTGGAGAATTTTGCATATAGTTTTTCCTCACTTAACCTCTATAACACCATTGTTAAGTGACAGACATGTTCAGCCTTAGTTTTGAGATACACTAAGATGTCGTTGATGAATACTATAACAAAAGAGTCTAAGTACGGGCGGAATACCCTATTCATCAATTCTATTAATATTGCAAGGGTAATAGTCAACCCAAAGGACATCACCAAAAATTCATAGTGGCAATAATGAGTTTGGAAAGATGTCTTAGAAATATATGATGGCCTAATTCTCAACTGGTGATAACACGACCTTAAGTCAATCTTAAAGAACACAGACACTCCCTGAAGCTGATCAAATAAGTTATCAATACAAGGAAGAGGGTACTTGTTCTTGATAGTCACCTTATTCAACTATCTGTAATCTATACACATCCTTATAGACCAGTCTTTCTTTTTCACAAACAAGACTGAGGGACCCAAGATGACACACTAGGGTGAATAAATCTTTTGCTTAACAAGTCTTGGAGTTGTTCTTTCAATTCTTTCAACTCAGTTGGAGCCATTCTGTATGGAGAAATTGAGATGGGCTTAGTGCTTGGCTCTAGGTCAATGGGAAAGTCAATATCCCTATTGGGTGAAACACCTAGAAGGTCAGTGGGAAACACATTAACAAACTCCTGGACCATAGATATAGACTCTATAGAAGGTGGTTCAATATTAGTATCTCGAATGAAGGCTAAGAAAGATAAACAACCCTTATCAATCAATTTCTAAGCATGGATGTAGAAGATAACTTTACTAGGATAATAACAGCTATCACCCTTCCATTCAATCTTTTGTACACTGTACATGGATAAGGTCACAGTTTTTGCATAACAATCAAGAATAACATGATAAGGATAAAACCAATCCATCCCCAAGATAACATCAAAGTTGACCATATCCAAAATAATCATATTTACCAAAGTGTCATACCCAGACAGAGAAACAAGATAGGATCGATATACTCGATCCACTACTAAAGGTTTACCTACTAGTTTAGAATTATGCATGGGCACGAATATCGATCATATAATAAATCAAATCCAAACTAAAAGTATGTAAACACATAAGAGTAAGTAGATCTGGGATCAAATAACACAGATGCAGACCGATGACACACTGGAACAATACCTATAATAATTATATCTAAAGCCTCTGCCTTGGGTCTTCCAAGAAATGCATAGCACTGAGCCTCTCTTCCACCCTTGGTCTGAGCTACACCTAGATCTCCACCACGTGGAACCAAAGTACCACCATCTGGAGTCCTGCCACCTCTAGTAGTTTAACCCCGACCCCGACCCCTAGCCAGTGGAGCCAAATCCCTAACTAGAGCTGTCGAATTAGTACGATTGGGTCCCGAATGAGTTTGAAAAGGACATTGTCAAATCAAATATACTGGACCCCACACCCAAAATAAGAGCTCGGTGTAAAAGGTTATTGTCTACTGAAAGAACTACCATGACCTCCACGGGTAGAACTCTAGGACCTTTGAGACATCTGTCCACCCTCTGCTACTGGCATAGATGCATGCATCGGACCATGTCGCCTGAAAGATCCACTACTCCCATGAAAACCCCTACCTCCTGATGAAGTACTAGAAAATTGACCCGTAACACGAGCCCTCTTAGGGTCTCCGAACTCTTCTCAAACTAGCAACTCTGCCTCCTTAGCAGTGCTCACAATAGACTAAAAAGAAGCTCCCTCACGAGATGCTCTGAATACATATGATCTAATCAAGAAATTCAAACCCCTCACAAATCTATGGACTCTCTCCCCTTCATTTGGAATCATAGCTAAGACATGTGGGGATAACTAGCAAAAACGGACTTCATACTCAATGACTGTCATACCATCCTGCCTTAAGTCCTCAAAACTCAACCGGCTCTCTTCTTGTACACTCTAATTAATGAAGGGCTCCTTAAAAGCACTAGAGAATATACCCCAATCCACTAGAGGGGATCCAACTGGTCTAGACGCCACATAAGTCCTCCGCTATTCCCTGGCTGGTCCACGGAGTTGAAGTGCCACAAAACAGATACCATGCTGATCAATCGACCCTACTGCATCTAGTATCTCATGACTAGAGGTCAGAAATGCATGAGTGAGGATCTTCGTTCTTACCACCTTGAAAAATTGAGGTGGTCTCATCTTATGAAATCTTTCATAACTAAGTTGACCATCTGCTGCTAGAATTGCCTATGGAGTGGTTTGTGCCCCATTAGCTAGTGTAAGAACCACTGGGGGTTAACACACCTGATCCCGATGAACTATACCCTAATGTTGCCCTGAAGTTTATTCTTCCACTTGTTTGAGAAACTCCCTGTGTGCCTGTCGTACCACCCTCTTGAGTGAGGTTTTCAAGCACACCCATCATCCTCAACAGGGTATCTTGAATTAAAGGTGCAGTTGTAGGCTCTAGAAAGGTCTGATCATTATTAACCTCTATTTGAGGCTCTGGAGAAGCCCCTATATCCTACCCTCTAGCTGGTGCTGCTCCTCAGGCGTGCCCTCTCATTGACACCACTCCACAAGCACGACCTCTAGCTCGATCCCTCCCCCTACCTCTAACAGGGGCCTCAATAACTATTTCGGAAGCAGTCTCAACTCTATCAGCAATAATATTACCTTTAATTCTTGCCATCAATCGAAAGAACATAGGCATCACTCGTCACTAACGAAAATAACTACGTAGAATGAGAGAGAATGAATAAAAAAGAAGTTTCCTAACAATCTTTATATCCTCTCAAATATAAGTACAAACATCTCCGTATCGATCCTTAAGACTCTACTTAGACTTTGCTTGTACATACGTGAGACCTATGAACCTAGGGGTCTGATACCAACTGTCACAACCCAAAAAAATAGGTGTGATAGCACTTGCTCAATTCCACTAGAATAAGTCAGCCTTATCCAAAGGAAAAATAAATATAACGTGCGAAAGTAGTTAAATAAAGTAGATAACCAAAGTTGAAAATTTTCATAAACTTAAATACCACCCAAAGATTGGTTGTCACACATAAAAGCCACTACCAATACAGAAAATCAAAGAAATACAAGTCCAAATTGTCCTTCTTCTCTAATAGAACAAGTACAGAATAAATAAAAACAAGAGAGTCAACCAGATAACAACAACTACCTCTCTATGTCTCCTGAGAAGCCTCGGAGGATCAAGGAAAATACTATTTAATGTCCGAACTTACAACCTACACAAGTATAGAAGCAAGGGGTGAGTACCAAATACAATGCGGTACCCAATAAGTCAACTAACAAAATGAAGTAAGTCTAATATAATACATAAACTGCTTTCGTCCCAATCGACTTTTATGATTACAACTTGCACAGAAAGTCAGTCCAGCCCAGTAACACATAATAATAAAGATAGTACTTCACAATATCAAAATTTTCAAAGCATAAGCTACAACTCATAAGAGATAACACAATCAATTTCAAGAATGACATCATGTTATGCAAGAATATGCAATAATGACATGTAATGTTTATGGAATAATCGCCGTCAATGACCTCGACATGACATCATCATTGATAATATCTCAACATCACATCATTGCCTATAAGGGCCTCGGCATAATATTATTGCCGGCAAAGATCTCAACATCACAAAAGATTTCAACATCATAATTTCACCGGCAAACCTCGACGTCACAATATCACAAGTAAATATTTCAATATCATGATTTCGCCAGTAAAGACCTTGGCATCATATCTTGGTTGGTAAAGACCTCGGCCCCAATTGTTATCATCTTATTCATATCCATATCCAGGACCGATGCAAATATGTATGACATGGAATGAATACACATGAGATGAATTCCACAAATAAATCCACTCATGATCACCAACCACAACATTATATCTCAAAAAATATAGAATTCTCATCACTTAATCACATTTTTCAATTCAAGTAACACAACAACTCACATTCACATATTAATCACCTCATTTCTTATAATATTAAAATATTTCATGTATCACACATAGGAGAAAGGATAATTTGAGAATTCTATGAGAATTATAAAGTTTTGAAAGTCCACTTGCCTTAGTCAAATCGAGGTCAATCTAGTACTTTGGCCTTTCTTTTTGAATGAAATTCGTAGTACCATGATCTAGTCAAATAAATTATGACCATAAGATTTCAAAACTCACAATACCCATATTACTATATATCTAGCCTAGACCCAAAGACCAATTAATTTCGTTATTAATTTCCAAAATTTCAAGTTTAGGATTAAATCTTAAATCCTTCAAATAATATAATTCTAATGATATTTATATAAGACAATACACCTATTATTTATTACAATCTCAATATAACATGACTTGATTCATAACATGATAATCCAGCAAAATTATATATAATAACATATTGAAAAAACAAATTACACAGAATACCTTGCAACCTTTTATTTTCATTCTTATCAACAAAGCTTAGGATTAAGTCTTAAAACTTTCAAATAACATACATTTAAAGGTGATCATATAACATGATATACATAGTATTTAATTACCTATCTCAATATAACAAAAACTCGATTTATAATGTGATAATTTAAAAGAATAAGTTAACAAAATTTTACTGATACTAATGGAGTGGCAAGAAAATAATTTGGCAGAGCCTAAAAAAATTCATACGCCCTCTCTGTTCTTTTATCCCTCAAACTTACCCACTCTCAACAATCATTATATAACAATTTCCCATAAAAATAGTCATCCAATTTCAACAAAACTATTTAATTCATTTTCAATTGTCCAACAATATAATACTATGCAAATATAAACACAATTCAAGAGGTATTGCAGACCAACTTACTTGAATTCCTTTCTGTTTTGTTTTCGTTTCTATCTTCTATAACTTGTCGTCCACTCAATTCTCGCGTTCCAGGGTGACCTGCCCACCTGGAGTCATGGAACTCTTTGATGATTTCCTTCTTTAAGTCGTTCCATTTTGGCACGTATATCCGATTTTCCTTGGTAAGGAGCAACCCATCCTCAACCCAGAACTGGCGCGTCTTCCCCTTACTTGCGAATCCCAACAAATTCCTGTCTTGCGGGTCTTGCTCCAATGCCTCCTTGATATGATCCACTATTGGGAAACTGGGGCTTGTGATAGAGGCAAGTTCAGCCCTCCTGCTTAGGGCGTCTGCCACGACATTCCCCTTTGCTGGCTTATGCTCTATCACAAAGTCGAATTCAGCTAAGAAGGCCTGCCACCTGACTTGTTTAGGTGTCAGCTTCTTTTGCTTAAGGAAGTAACTTATGGCAACATTATCTGTCCTCACCACAAACTTGGTGCCTAGCAGATAATGCCTCCACGTTCTCAGGCAGTGCACTACAGCAGTCATCTCCTTCTCTTAGACCGTGTAGCTTTTGTCCACATCATTTAGCTTATGACTCTCATAAGCTACTGGATGCCCTTCTTAGATAGGACGCCTCCCAAGGCAAAGTCTGAAGCATCTGTTTGCACTTTGAACGGTTTGGTGTAGTCAAGCAAGACCAACACCGGCTCCTTGATCACGGCTGCCTTCAGCGTCTCAAACGTTTCCTAGCACTTCTCGTCCCACTCCCAGGTCCAATTCTTCTTCAGTAGGTCTTTGAGGGGAGCGGTTATAGAAAAATAGCCTTTGATGAACTTCCGGTAGTAATTGTCCAATCCAAGGAAAGATCTAAGTTTGGGGAGCTTCTTTGGTAGCTCCCATTCTTGTATACCCCGGACCTTGGACTCGTCCATCCGCAGTTTGCCCTCTCTGACAATGTGTCCCAAGAAGGAGACTTCTCGTTGAGTGAAAGTGCATTTTTCCTTCTTGATAAATAGCTCATTGTCCCGAAGTACTTGGAAGACTTGTATCAAATGATTTACATGATCCTTTAATGTGTTGATATAGATGATAATGTCATCTAAGTACACTACCACGAACTTGTCTAATAACGATTGTAGGACACGGTTCATGAGAATACAGAATGTCACTGGCGCATTCGTGAGTCCAAAGGGCATCACGAGGTATTCATATAAACCGTACCTCATGACGCAAGTGGTCTTGGGTTTATCTCTCTCAATAATCCTGACTTGGTATTACCCCAATCGTAGATGTAACGTGGTGAACCATCAAGCTTGGCCAAGTTGATCAAAGAGATCAGCAATAAGTGGGATTGGGTACTTGTTCTTCACCGCGATTTTATTTAGCGCTCTGTAGTGAATGTACAAACGGAGTGATCCATCATGCTTCCTCTGGAACAACACCGGTGCTCCATAAGGCGCTTTTAATAGATGAATGTGGCCCATGTCCATCAATTCCTTCAATTGCCTCCGTAACTCCTCAAGTTTCGGAGGCGCCATGCGGTATGGCACTGCCACAGGCAGAGTGGCACCAGGTACTAGCTCTATCTTATGGTCCATCTCTCTTTTTGGTGGCAACCTCTTTGGCAGCTTGGGCGGCATCACGTCCTTAAACTCCTCTAGGACATGCTGGACTCCTTGGGGCAGGGCTTCAGTTGGTGGCATAGTAACTTTTTCCTTCAAGGCGACAAGGTAGGTTGGCTCCTCTTTCTTGACTCCTTTGGCGAGTTGCATAGCTGAAATCTGCTTCTCCTGGAGTCGAATTTCCCGCTCTAGTGGAACAAGATGAGTGTTACTCTCCTCCAAGATACACAGTGAGTTTACGAAGGAAATCGGGATGGCCTTGACCGGATCCATGAACTCAATACACAAGACAAGTGGATAATCATCCATGGTCACGATGGAAAAGTTTATGTGGTCATTCCAATTGCCTAAGCTGACCCTTACATTGCAGGCAACTCCAAAGGTCTTCATTGGAGCAGAATTTACCCCCTTAAGCCAACCACGACTTATCTAGTAGCGAATACCCATCCTTTTGGCCTTCTGAAGGGTAAGGAAGTTGTTGTCGCCTCCCATGTCAACTAATGCTTTCACAGTGCGCCCTCCGATCTTGGCTTCAGCGAACAACCTCCTCTTCTTCTTATTTTTGGGCCCCTATCTTCGCCTCCTCCTGGTCGCATTCCTCTATCAAGGCTGAGAGTTTGCTCTTTTTGGGGCATTCTCTTGCCTTGTGTCGCCCCTTACAAAAGAAGCAGCTAATCGGGGTCCTGGCCTTGGCCTGGTACTCCTTAGGTCCCTTTGCTCTTTCTGTTGAATCCTTGCCTCAATATGGGTCTCCCCCACTCTTCCCCTTGACGCCCTTGTCCTTGGGTTTAGGTTTCTCCAGCTTCCTAAACTCAATAAGGGACTCGATAGTGGAGATAGCAGTGGTTAAGTCTTGAGCTCCTCATCTTTGGATTTCAAGCCTTGCCCACTGTTGCAACCTATCCATGAAGGCAAAGAAAGCTTCCTTATCAGGGTAGTCGGGGATCTCAAGAAGTACCTCAGTGAACTCCTTTACATATTCTCGGATACTTCCTTTGTGTTGTAGATGCCTCAGTTTGCCACGAGCCTCCTCTTCAACGTTGCTTGGGTAGAACTTCTTCTTGAGTTCCACCTTGAACTCTGGCAAAGTGTTGATTGAGAAAGTGCCTCTTTCTATGTCCCCTTGTCTCCTTCTCCATCACACCATCGTGGTGTCCTCAAGGAAGAGACTGGCCATATCCACTTTTAGGGCTTCGTTAGTCATTGCGAGCGCGCCCTAAAGTATTATTCCATGCTCCAGACGAAGTTATCTAGCTCCTTTCCATTCCTTGACCCTTTGAAAGATTTGGGTCATGGAACATCCAATCTGGAAGGGGTAGTCCTTACCTCAAGCGTACTCGCAGTCCCCTGGACAAGAGCCCTCTTGCACAGGCTGAGCTTCTTCTCCGTGCTCTCTAGCTTGCGCAAGAGCCTCTCTATCTCTTCCCGCAATGAAGAAATCTCTGCCTTGTGAGTCTCCTCTACGGCCTTCACAGTATCGAGACATTGGGCCAGGACTTGGTTCATGGAGGATTTCATCTCTTCCCACAATCCATCTAGGCCCTGGTCGACCTCCTCGAACTTCTCCTGCCCATCGACCATGGCAAATTCCAGCTTGGCTAGTCGTTTCTCCATCTCCATTGTGGCCTCCCTAGAGCGAGACCTCTGGCTCTTGGATCTCTCCTTGCCAACTTGGGTGATCTCATATGCACCTTCCATTCTTCCTGATGTTCTGATGGTCTACGAATCTTAGGCTCTCATACCAATTGTCACGGACTTGATCGTAATTCCCATGAACCATGTGGCCTAGCAAACTTTTAACGCTCAAGTAGCTAGTCAGCCTGACTCTAATGCTTAGCGAAACTTTGAAAGACTAAGCAAAATACTATGAAGGAACTCGAATATCTGGAGGAACAAA
>JAOTQJ010104011.1:0-11394 GCA_025642045.1 Solanum sejunctum | reverse complement strand
CTAATCCTAACTTGATGATTTTCTTGATGATTCTTGAGCATTTATATTTAGGAGAGAAGGGAGAGGGTTTTGATCATGAAAACTGATGTTTTATATGTTTTGGGGACCATAAATAGACCCCCAAAGGTTTTAGGATAAAAAACCCTCAAAGTTTAAAGAAAAAACGTCATTAACTCATGCAGTGAGGGTCCACGATGTGCTCCGGGCGCGGACTTTCGGACAGCTCTGCACCTCTTTACTGAAATGGTCATAACTTTCTATTCTAAACTCCGATTAATGTAAAATTAGATACGTTGGAAATCTAATTCGAATATATTTGATTTGATGTATTATGGGTCATCAAAATTATTATACTTTAGGAGATATGATCATTTGAAGTTAATCCTTCTATCTACTCATACGAAAACTTAGTTGCTGAAAGTTCTTTCGACTTGACTTGATGTAAAAGATCCCTTATGACTCTAAATCATACCTGATATAATTTAAATACTTAAAAATTGATCTTAGCACATATATAGCACTAACAAGTCTTTGGTTCACCTTACTCATTATAAAAACTTACATTAAAACTCAAACACTAGGAAACGTTTTAGCTTGGCTTCGTACTAGAGGGTTCATATGACCTTAGATCTTCTCCAATTCTATTCTCACATTAAGTATTTGACTTTAAGCTTAAAAAAAGTTTGCGGTGTTACATCCTTGGATTAGATAATTTATTCTGTATATATTATATTGATGTTATTTCTCATTTTTGCTCTATTTACCTTAGGTTGTTATCATTTCCTTGTTGATTGTTGATTCTGCCCAATATGCTTGTTACTTATTATTTTTGGATATGGGTTGGCTTACCTACTAGTTAGTTATTGTAGGTGCCATCATGGCTTAAATTTTTAGGATCAAGACAAAGTTATTATCAAAGATCCAAGTTTGTTAGTATTATTAGTACAAAGCTAATGTCTACCACAATCCTGCAAATCAATGTGGAGACAAGTGCATCATATCTTTGGGAGGAAATAGGATATCTCTAGGCATACTCTTTCTTTTAGTCTTGTATCATATGTTTGGTTGTCTATTCAATTTCTTGAAGCCTACTTACTTCACCGTTTCATAAGATGGCTCATACTTTTGGTTTAGTGGCTAGGCTTGGTACTTTAGATCCCACAAATAGAGCCTAACTATGGGTAAAAGGCAACCCAGAGGTCTTGCAAGAGCTGCAACACTATATTACCTCTCATGTTGAAAGGGTCAAATTATGGAAAGAAAATGCAAGTTTGATTGCTAGTGCAGTGATATACGAGCACTATCTTTGACCTATGATTGGGTTTATAGATCATAAATAGGGATCATGGATGAGACAAGGACTTAGTGAATACATGAACGTTGGGATTGTATGTATGAAGGGTCTTTACAAACCTCAAAAGTATTAGCAAGTCATCGATTCAGGTCATGGATGAGTGATGTTACCCAAGCTACACCTCCTTTTAGATGCTAAAGCAGTTATTGTCAAGATATATAATCTAATCGAGGTTAGAGTTGATTCCACGAGTAATATGGTGAACTTAGAAGAATTTAAGGTAATTCAAGTTGATTAATCTACTTATCTCCTGGGGGTGGGGGAGGGTTTGTAATAACTATGAAAAATAAGCATAAACTAAGATACATGTTAAACCAGTATAAAAAGTAACTAGGGTATTGTGTTCCTCATGATTCCCTAACTCAGTATTACTAGATAATTGAATTCTTTTCCAGTGTGTAGTAGGCTGAATAGTAGGTTATGTTTACCAAACTTTTTAGCCTAGGTGAGAGGCAAATTTCACTACATGATTTAGTCCATCCCCTTAGTGTGACATTACTAACCCTTACTTTTTAATTCCAGTACAACCTCCCCTTGGCCCAGTTTGGTTGATTACACTAGAAACATCAATCGATCCCGCTAATTAATCTCTTTTCCTATTCATTACTGCTTGATCTAGTCAGTAACACTAGGCGAGTTCTAACGTTGGCCACCATTAAAAAGCATTCAATATGAAGAGAATTAATTAATACATGCATGAACACTTTTCAAGAATTATGAATTATCTGGTTTTTACCTTGTTAGTTCTTCATGGTTCCCACAACCCTAGTTGTGGATTTAACTACTCATGATTAATATAGATGCAAGACTCAAGATTTGGAGTAACATAATTGAGCACTTACACAAGAGAATCAAGCACAAGAAATCTAAACTCTTCACAAAGAATTACAAGATTGAAATTAAAAGACAAAGTAAAGTTTTACAAATGTTTCTCTCAAGCTCTCTACTCTTCTCTAATGTTCTTTGATGTCCTCTCACTTTTCCTCATGAAAGATAACCTTTAAAACCTATAGTGTTTAAAATAAAAAACCAAAACAGAATAGGAAAATTGGGTCGGCAGACTCTATAGGAGCTTCTACGGGCCGTATAATGTTTTACTGCCCGTAGTCGAGCTTTGATGGATTACTTTTTCAAATTTTAGGATGACTTCTATGACACCCTTCTATGGCTTGTATAAAGTTCTAAGGCCCATATGGGATTTTATCTAATGACTTTTCAGCAACTCCCCACTTCTGAAGAAGAATAAGAAGAAGAAGAAAAAGAAGATCAGAGAGAGAGAGAGAGAGAGATTCTCAAGGCATGACACCAAGTCTATGGCTCATAAAATATTCTACGGCTCATCTACATGTTCGTAGACTAACTTCAAAAAATCACCCTTCATTGGAATTTTGTATAAAACCAACTTTACGGTCAATAGGATTCTCTACGGCCCGTAAAGGGTCTCGTGAAACCTCTGCTTCAGCAAATTCTGCATACTTTGTCCAAAAGTTGTGACAACCTTGTAATCCTGCAAAAAAGCATAAAAACACATCAAATCTACTACCATCGCATTAAGAACATACACAACTCCAAGGTTTAAGCATCAAAAGTGTTGTATTTTGATAGCACATCAACACCCTTAACTTAAAATTATTGCTTATTCTCAAGCAACAGACTCAATCTATATACGCAACACAGTAACGCACATACCTCAATCTAATAGCATACGTCATATCAAACTCAAGTGCAGATTACTACACCACTTTAAAAACACCTCAAATAGCTATCAAGTAAACCAATATAGGTCAATGCATATGACAGTGTAACTATGACAAGTAAGGTAGTTATCAACAAACTACAATCACTGAATTAGTCTAATGTCAACAATATAATGCAAGTTCCCTGACAAAAAGAAATCCCATATCTCTCTTATGATGATATTTTCAGGTATAATCTTGGGACTATGCAAAATCACTCACTCTTACGAAAGACATTCAAATACGATGCTCAATGCCATATGTTTGCCCCTATACTCATGACTATGTCCTTTGTATACTTGGACTAGGATCACATTAGGACTTTATTGACTTGTAACATAGGCTCAATGGGCTTTGTTATGATGTTTTGCTAACATAGTAACTAAAGGCCCTCCTTAATATTGCATTTTTCTACATTTTTGCCCTACTAACACTATTATTTTTCACCTCATTCTCCCTTTCTCCCATTTTATGCTTTTCCAGGTGCCTCATTCTTATTTTTTAGCTTTTTGCCTTTTATTTTCACATTATTTTTTCTTTTTTAGCTTATTGATTAGGAATCACTCTTTTTTTTGCACCCAAAACAAATTTTTATCTCCTTTTCCATGTATCACTAGTTTTTCCCCTTATCTTGTATTTTACCCTTACACCAGCTACCCTCAACTTAGGCTTTTGGCTTGAGTCGAGGTGCGCAATATCTATCCTAGGAACTAGCGCCACTTTTGGTAGTCACCTTCAACTTAGGATTTTTGTCTTAGTTAAGGTGCACAATATTCAAGAAAGAAACATAGCCAATTTCAGAATTTTACATCTCACAAGGCTAGGTAACTTAAGTTTTTACAAAGAAAGGGTACATGTGATACTCAAATATTAGGAAAAAGGATGTTTCACTCATTTGGTTGGTTATTTTGTCTAAGTGGACTATTATGAACAATAGCCTAAGATCATTTCCTAGCCAACTAACCTACAGTCTAAGTCAGAGTAACAGGGCAAGTTCAGAATTGTAATATGATATATGAATTTAGCAAAGAAAGCTTACACTCACATGGAACTGATTAGACTATCAACATAGACTCTCAGATCATGCTTTTCATCTCAGGATTATCCTCACTTATCAGAACAAGTACTATCAGTATAGTTAAATGTGTGTGGTTGCTATCTAGACTAACTAACAACATTTTGATAATTATCATTTTTCACATAAAACACAAAAATACATATATGCCATGAATATTAGTACTACATGCTACCAATACTACCTACACATCCTAAACATGACGATTTAACAAAAATTAAATATCCATGTAGAAAAAGAACACAGGCAAGAAAACTCCAAGATTTAAAAATTAGGGATAGTTATAGGCCAAGGTTACTCAGACTTCGCTGAGGCCTATAACTACCCATATCCTATTAAAAAAGAGGTGCATTGTCCTCAATATACACCAAAAATCAAAACATAAAGCACAGGGGTCAAAAAATAACATATCTTGGTGCCTCAACGCTAGTGTCTAGCTGAGTTGGCCACCCTAAACCTGTCTGGTGACCTCTTTAATGGTAGAACCATGATCTAAGGGGCTGATACCCCTCACTATCTCAAGATCTCAATCCTGACTCAATTCGTCATCCTGCCTTACCCATAACATGATAAGTTCTAGTTCTTGCTCCTTTATCAGCCTTGCATGCAACCTCACTATATCTGGATCATCATCACTATAGGGCCTCTTCCCTTGGGAAGGCTGTGAAGGCTCCTCAAGAGCAAAGAAATCCACCACTAGAACTAGAGGTATGGTCTGTGGTAATGCCACTATGGCGGCCAAAGTTGTTGTCATTCAGCCTAGAGCTAGTAGATCTCCATCTGTAGGATTATCACATTTGGTAGTCGTGTTATACTTAGGCTCTGCTAGACTCGTAAGTTAAAAGCATCTATGCAAGCATCCATGGCTGTAAGTTGGTCTTGAATAGTAGTGATCATGAAAGCCTGCATGTGTCCCTCGAACTCTGTAATAGACTGGTAAACCTAGGGCCTGATTTGCTAAAGTAACTGAATTAGTTGGGACTCGATGTGGGCCAATCGCTGTGTCATAGCCTAAATGGATGGCGCTGACATATAGACCATGCGGACGGGTGCTATTTCTATAGGAATAGCCAGTTGGATAGGAGTAGTAGTAGGCCTCCACATTGGTCTTAGTCTGCGAGGGATTCTCCTTAAGAGTAGCAACAATAGTTGTGGGTGAAACTTCAGAAGGTGGCTTAGTAGTGAACTTCTCGGGCTTCTAAGATAGATAGTGCAATGCTCACCAAGTGCCATCAAATTATCCTCTGCCTTGATCAGGCTGGCATCTACAGTGCACTATACCTCAATCAGTGAGTCTAGGCGATGAGACTCTCCACCCCCTATTCAAAATAGAATCTGTAGATCAAGAAAGGAAAGAGGATGGAGGTAGACCTCTTCAAGGCTGTCTCGTGAATCTACTCTGCGATAAGGCTAGTCCAATCGATCTTATAGCCATCCAAGATTTTTGTAACAAGGACATCACAGTTCGGCATCAAAGTGTTATTTGCAAGTGATGGCTGGATCCATTACCCTATGATGGCCTACTAAAATTTGGCGAGGAAGTTAGTGGAGGCCTTCACAATGCCCTCAGAAAAAACTAGCTACCCATGAAGGGTCCGGTGTATGCTCAGCAATCTTCGTTGCCACCCATCTCATCAACTCGGCTTTGCGACTTTGGTCTCTCATCAGGGCCTTATCCCTGGTCCTCCCGAACCTGCAGTCATACTCTGCTGTGGATTTTGGGGGCTGGGAACTTGGGTCCAAATAGCATATGATGGATGGTAATATCTAAAATATCCACCCGCAGGCCCCATCACTCTAGTGTGTGTCAGCATGTAAGAGAGTGGCTTCTTCACCTTGGAAGAGTGCTGAGTACTATGGCGACATAGGATGCATAGTACTTCTGAACCATAGTCAGAGAGTACTTCCCCAATGCTTTGGCCAACCACTAGAGCCCATATCTGCTGATAGTGTCTTGGAGATCGGGGACACTGTCTAGTCCAAAGAGGATGATCTAGGGCTCCTATAAAATAAAGTGGGGTAGTTTTCCCTACTCATTCCTCTACATGCCCTCTATGTAGATGTCTTGTATGCCCTTAATTCACCATTAGCTTGATAGAGTGTCTGGTGGTTATGGTGATGCCTAAGGTGGTGTGACAAAGGACTCTATCTTTGACTCATTGTCAGATCCTGACTGTAACACTGACTCCTCTCCATACAGAGTCATCTGAATGGAGCTACTATTGTTGTTGCCTTCCTCATCAGACTGGGGAATGCGAACAATAATAGCCTCGGTCTGGGCCTGCCCAAGTTGGAAACAACCCATGTCTATGGTCTATTAGCATCCGAGTCAGGTCAAACACTAAGTTCCTCAAGTGATCTACTAGTCTCGGAGGCATCCTGGTCTCCCAAAGTCTCATCCTTGATCCTCCTCTATATGGACCGGATCTTATTGTTTCATGGTTTAGGGGCCATAGCACCTAAAAAGTAGATATTTGACAAACATGGTTAGCCGCACAAGTCAAGAAATGAAAAATAGAATCACATCATACTTAGTCATAGAAGGGACTATGAAGGCACTTCTACGTGCAGTAGTATAAAATAAGAGCTATAGAAAGCCCCATAGAAATAGTGTTTGCAATTTTTTCTTATTGGAATTGCCTCTACAAGACCAGGTATGACTCATAGAAGAATCAATGAGTCGTAAACTGAGTCATAAAAATGTTCCAATGTTCAAACTTTTACAGGCAAGGATTTATGAGACCTATGTATGAGTCATAGAATATTCTCTAACTCCTAGAAGGTCTCATCTCTTAGTTCTCAGAAACTTCAAGTTTCTGGACTTTTATACGAGGGGCAATTGCATCTCTTGAAATATTCCATGGGCCATAAAAGACCCTCGTAGATTGAAAAAGCTAATAACCTGAGTTTCTATGCCTATCAACACAGACTCATACAACATTTTTAACAATAGTTTCAGAATCAAAGCAATACGCACACACCCCTACATAACTTTAATCAAACACTAAACACCCCATATGAATCTTTCCTTTCCTTTTTGTGATATCTAGTTTACTCTGCTTATGGGTTTTTGAGACGAGGGTTTCTAGGAAATAGCCTCTCTACTTCTATGAGGTAGTGGTAAGGTCTACGTATATTCTACCTTCCCTAGACCCCACTTGTGGGATTACAATAGGTATGTTGTTATTGTTATTGTCCCAAGCCAACCAACCCCATTTGAATGGTTTAGCATCAACACATGTCATCACATACTGAAATTTTATACATATAGTCAATTCAATTTAAAAGATATGTGACCACATGACTTTCATACATATCATTAAAACATAAAATCAAGGCCATAACACAATTTTTCTAGCTTTTACACATATTCAATCATTGACACCAATTGGTCATAATTCAATTTTAAGCACAACAATGGTAAACACGGGTTCATTCATCCGATTACCATACCCATCAATCAAGTTTAACATAATAGCAAAAAATTTTGGTCATTAAAAGGATTTTTAGTTAGGAGAACTTACTAAATTAAATTAACAAGGTGAAAAAATTTGAGAAATTAAAGAGATGGAACCCTAGGGTGCCGAAAGGCTGTCTAAAAGTTAGTCAGTCATCGGTAGTCATAGGTACAAGGGTAGGGTTTGCTAAATTTAATTTATAATTTTGGGGAAGAATGGGGCCTGAATAATTTGACCCCTCTATTTATATTTTGACTAGGTCAGTCCAAATCTAATAGTCCCAGGTTCTACGAAACCCTCAATTATGGGTTGTAGAGCATGTTATTACCCATAAATCATGGTCTCGTAGAATGCCCAAACCTTAGTTTTGGGGATTGGGTTTCATGGACTAATCAACGAGTCATAGAATTGGGTATAACTTGTAGAGTTGGTCGTAGAAAACCTCCGTAGTTAGCCAATACACAGAAGACATACTTGGGGTCCATGAGCCCCATTCACAGCCCATAGCTTTCTCTACATGCTGTAAAGTTAGCTTGTGGACTAGAGTGCACAATGTTTTTCTCATTGGAAGTGTTCTACGAGATAGTGTACAGGTAGTAGATTTACATATGACCCATAGAACCATTCGCAGAAGCACTTCTTGATAAATTTTTAGCCAAGGATGGCTGACTCAGTCATGTACCTGCACATTATTCATAGAACACATTGTTACACTATATGCAACCAATCCAAAGTCCAAAATTACATCCAAAATGTGAAAAATTAAACTACCTACAAATAACCTAAAAATAAAACACAACTATAACTATTACTTCAAATATCTTGGGTTGTCTCCCAAGTAGCAACTAATTTATTGTCGCGGCCCAACTTGGACAACTTGGTTATTCAAACTTCACCAAGTGCCCAAACATCCTTTTTAAGGTAGTCTGACCTCTTCATTGAGTGACAGATATTGAAGACAACTTCTTTGTCATTCAATTTGAGCCTGAGTTGGCTAACTTCCATATCCACTAGTGCTCGATCAATGGCTAGGAGGGACCTTCCCAAAGTGATTGGTACTTCAAAGTCAACTTCACAATCTAGGATCATAAAGTTTGTAGGGAATATGAAATTTTTTAACTGTAATGAGTACGTCATAAAGTATCCCCACAGGCTTTTCACCGTGCGATCAACCATCAACAACCACATGCTTGTTGGAGTAGGGGCTTCTAGTACTAACTTCTTGAAGACCTCAAAAGGCATTAGTATGCTAGCACTGAGATCACACAATGCCCTTACGAACTCCACATCTCTAATTGTGCAAAGTGTGGTAAAAGTGTCAAGATATTCTCAATTTTGCACCAAGGACCTTGTAGTGATTGTACTATAATGTTTAGTCTCTTGGGAGAGCTCCTGACTCACAATGCACTTTTTTATAAACAAGTCTTTCATAAATTTTGCATACCCTAGTATCTTCTTCAATGCCTTAATAAGAGGGATGTTGATGGAGAGTTGTTTCAACACGGACAGAAAGTTCTTGAACTTACGCTCTTCCTCCTTCTTTTCACTTCTTTGAGGGAAGGGAGGAGGAGGTGTAGGAATGGGCTTCAGCTTCTGTGGTGCCTCTGCAACATCACTCACCCCATTCGTGCCACAATTATCTCTGATATCAACATCCTTGACCTCAACTATCTCCTCTTGAACATCATCATCATCTACTAGTATAAGAGGATCAATGGTACTCTTACCACCATGAGTAGTAACCACCATGAACTTTCCTTCATTCTTTGGGTTGAACTGTGTTACTAGGCAATCTATGACGCTGGTTGAGTTGTGTTGACACTTGGCTGAATTGTTGATCCAGCTATTTGATAGCAACAAAATAAGACTTGATTTTATGATTTATGCTGGAGATGTCAGATTTCATCCCACTCAAGGTATCATCATGTGACTCAGCCTTCTTCAACAAATGGTCAAATATATCCTCAACTCTAGAACTACTAGCACTAGTTTCACGATTGTCTGGTGGCATATAAGGACCATTTTTGTATCCATCTCTGCACCCTTTATTTTCCTTTCTGTCCTAGCTCCTATTCCTACCATAGTAAACTCCTCGATTATCTCTGAAAGAACCATCTCTATTATAGCTCTAACCTTGGTTTCCTTGTCCTTAGCGTGAATAGTCTTGATTGGACCCTTTGACGTTAGTCCAAAAACCCTCCATTTGATTAGCAATAAAGCAAGGGTCGTCCTCATAGTATGGATCCTCATACATGGGTGCTCCGGAAGGCTAATGAACAACTGCATTAAATCATTCCTGATTCTGCTTCATCATGACTTCCATACCGGTATGAATATGGATAAGCTCTTGTATTATCTCCTCATTTATTTTAGCTTGCTCTTAACTAATACTAACAACGCATGAGCTTTTGGTAGTTGACTTGTCTCTTTGCCCCTATGCATGATTCATCTTGACTACCTTTTTTAGCTTCTCAACAATCCTTGCAAATGGTTGAGCTAAAAACATGTCTCTCTCATGATACACATGCTTGACTATTCTCATCCAAGGCATGGTAGAAGATCTCCACCAAGGCATCATCAATAATTTTGTGGTTTGGGACACTCCTTAGGAACTTGGTGAATCGCTAACAGTTAGTACTGATCGAGTCACTAGGAAGTTTCTCAAAGTTGTTGATCTGATCTTTCAACTTTTGCTTCTTCAATCTTAGGAAGTACCACCCCCAAAAGGCCTTATGAAACACAACCCAATTGATGATCGAACTCTGCAGGAGCTTGTATAGCCATAGTGTTGCATTTCCTGTTAAGATAATGGGAAGATACGTAGTCCCACAATATCTATAGATAGATTCTATGTTCCCATTACACTCTTATAGACAAACATAACATTGTGTAGGTGACTATGTGGATCTTCTGTTGGTAGGCCCATGAACAACCCATGGTTCTGCAGCATCTGAAGTAACCCACTTCAAGCCACACACTTTGTACATTTAGTAGTAGTGGTAACACAATAATTAATGGATATATCAACATCCATAGACATAAGAATTAGCCAATCTTAGTTCCACTGATAAGCTTCGACATTAAAGTCCTCAAGTTGTGGATTAATGTCCTCAACAGGAGTTGGGTTGTCATTATTAGCATTCTCATGCTCATTTTAGTTTAGAGCTGCATTCACCGTGTTTTTTTGCATTATCTTGAGCCTTCCTACTTAGTCTTCTCTGGATATCTAGGTCAAATGAAGTAAAGGGAATACCTTGACTTCCATGTTGGGCATACACTACAGTAGTACCCTGAAACAAAACAAAACAACAAAAAATATAAAATAAGGGAAATAAGGATTAATTCCCAAACTACTTGAATTAAACAAGTGTAGCCGTTTTCCTTGGCAATAGTGCCAGAATGTTGATGTCACCCAAGCTACACCTCCTTTTTGAGGCAAAAATGGTAGTTGTCAAGATATATAACCTAACCAAGATTAGAGCAGACTTAGAAGAATTGAAGGTAGGTCGAGATGATTAATCTACTTATCTCCCAAAAGGGGGGAGGGGTTGTAAGAACTATGAAAAGTAATCTTAAACTAAGATAAGTGTTAAACCAGTATGAAGAGTAACTAGGATATTGTGCTCCCCATGATTTCCTAACTTAGTATTACCAGATATTGAATTCTTTTATAGTGTGTAACATGCAGAAAAGTAAGTTAAGTTTGCCAAATCCTTTGGTCCAAGCAAGAGGCACATTTTACTATGTGATTTGGTCTATCCCAGCAGTATG
>JAOTQJ010104000.1:0-11394 GCA_025642045.1 Solanum sejunctum | reverse complement strand
TATATATATATATATATATATATATATATATATATATATATATATATGTATATATGTATGTATGTATATTGATGTTTGATGAAAGTTGGGGTTGCTGTTTGCAGGTGTGGTTAGTCAGTAAAACAGAGGAAACTTTGCCAAAATTTTGATAAATTCCTTAGCTATTGTAGTTGGAAATCCGATTTAGTGTTTGTTTGGGTGCACAATCAGCACTATTCATGGTCCCTAGGTTGGGTCATGATAGAAGTGGTATCGGAGCAGTTATTACTCAGAATGTCCGCAAACCGTGTCTAGTAGAGTCTTGTTTATCGATGTGTCATGCACCATATCTATAAATAGGAGGCTACATGACATTTAGGATGTTACTCTTTCTTCTAGTCTTAGATCATGCATTAGAGTGATGTTAATAGGATGATTTTCCTCCTTGACATAAATTATTTGAATTTCAGATATACCGCAGAGGAAGAAACCAGTCGGCCATAGAGGAAGACCTATAGCAATGGTGGGGCTCGATGTGGTCGGGGAACTACCAGTGCTCGTGATCAGCAGGAGCTGGAGATTGTATTCCCAATAGCGGACTCGATCACCCCACTAGCACCAGAGGGCCAAGCATCCGAACCTCCAACTCCCCAGCCAGGCGCAGAAATCGGGGTGCTGCGAGAGGCAGTGCAGTTGTTGACTCAGATTGTGGCACATCAGGCCCATAGATTGAAGGCTGAAAGTAGTTAGGCAGACCGTCGAGATAGTTCTTGGGCCCATGATTTCTTGGCTTGTGGAACACCAGAATTCTGGTGGTCCAAACCTTCAAAAGATCCTCAGGAGTTCGTGAGATAGATGCAGCGAACATTAAGGGTGATTGGGGCCTCTAAAGTAGAATCTGTAGAGTTGGCCTCCTATCGGTTGCATGATGTTGCGACAAATTGGTACGAGTCGTGGCTTTTATCCCAAGGTGCTAATGCCTGACCTGCTATTTGGAGCGAGTTCACAGAGGCATTCCTGGTTCACTTTTTACCTCTAGAGATTAGGCGCGCCAGGGAGGACAGGTTTCTGATGTTGAGGTAGCAGGGCCGGTCAGTTCGGGAATATAGTCTGGAATTCGACTCTTTGGCCTGATATGCACTTGCATATGTTTCGATCATGACAGATCGTATGCATCACTATATTGTGGGGCTTGATTCATATTATATAGATAGTTGTTTGGTATTGGCTGCCCAACTGGGGATGGATATTGCCTGTATTCAGGCCCATGCCCAGGGGATGGAGGATCATTATCGAGGAAGCCAGGCGAACAGGATAGATGATAGGGGGCCATCAAAGAGGGCTAGGTCATCCAGTTCAGTAGCAGATTTTCGGGGTAGGCAGTCTCGACTGCAGCTGAGTGGGCCTCCTCCTCGACCAGTGCAAAGCACACCTTCGCAGACCCCCGATAGGAGACCAGCTATCTCTAGTCAATCAGGGGCAGGTCCAGGTTCTAGGAACCAACAGAGATTTATTATACCCCTGTGCCCTCGTTGTGAGAAACGGCACCCGGGGGAGTATTTTCGCTCTATAGGTGCCTGTTTTATCTGTGTCCGTTAGGGCCACCAGATGCGGGATTGTTCTAATAGGGTTGGTGTAGAAGGGTCCACCCAGACTTCTGGAGTAGTCGGAGCTTCTTCTTCTGCTTCAGTGGCTATGATCTCTCTACGGCGAGGTACTCCAGCGGCAGTAGGTCGCGGCAGAGGTCACAGTAGAGTTCCAGGTTCTAGCAGTCCTGCTAACTACATCTCTACCCTAGCTAGCCGACAAGACCAGAAGTCATCGCCTAATGTTATCACAGGTATATTCTTTGTTCTCGGGCTATGTATGTGTTGATTGACCCTGGTTCCACTTTTTTTCATATATTTCCCTATTGGTTGCATGCACGATTTATATAGAGTCTGAACCAATAGATCTTTATGAGGTTGGGACACAAATAGGTGAATATATTATAGTTAACAGAGTTTATAGAAACTGCCCGGTATCTATTCTTGACCGTTGTACTCTGGCCGATTTGATAGAGCTAGATATGACGGATTTTGATGTAATTATGGGCATGGATTGGCTAGCTTCTTGCTATGCTAAGGTTGATTGTCAAAAGAAGTTAGTTCAATTTCAGGTTTCAGGAGAACCAGTTCTGGAATGGTTGGGTAATATTGCAACGCCGAGGGCTAAGTTTATTTCGTACCTTAAGGCTAGCAGGATGATCAGAAAAGGGTGTCTTTATCACCTAGTCCGGGTACATGATGTGAATGCTGAGCCTCTGGCCCAGTCTGTTCCTATAGTTAGTGAATTTCTAGACGTATTTCCAGATGAACTTTTTGGTCTTCCTCCAGAGTGAAAAGTAGAGATTGCTATAGACTTATTGCCCGGCACTCAGCCTATCTCGATCCCTCCATACAGAATGGCGCCAGCCTAGTTAAAGGAATTGAAGGAGTAGCTTAAGGATTTGTTAGAGAAAGGCTTTATTTAGCCAAGCACCTCTCCTTGGGGAGCTCCAATACTATTCATGAGGAAGAAAGATGGGTCACTGAGGATGTGTATTGACTACCGACAGCTGAACAAGGTAACTGTTAAGAATAAATACCCCCTCCCCAGGATTGATGATCTGTTTGAACAGTTGCAGGGAGCTAGATATTTCTCAAAGACAGACATGCAATTAGGGTATCACCAGGTACGGGTGTGGGAAGAAGATATTCCTAAAACAGCATTCAGAACTCGCTACGGACATTATGAATTTAGAGTTATGTCCTTCAGACTAACAAATGCTCTAGTGGTGTTTATGGACCTTATGAATCGAGTGTTTAAACCATTCCTGCATGTGTTCGTGATTATGTTCATTGACGACATCCTAGTATATTCTGGATTTGAGGAGGATCATGCAAATCACCTGAGAACTGTCCTTGGCATTCTTTGTAGCCAAAAGTTATATGAAAAATTCTCAAAATATGAGTTTTAGCTATCTTCAGTGGCATTCTTGAGCCATGTTATAGGAGTTGATGGTGTCCGGGTGGATTCCTAGAAAATTGAGGTCGTAAGGAGTTGGCCTAGGACCATAATGCCGATGGAGGTACATAGATTTCTAGGCTTAGCTGGTTATTATAGGAGATTTGTAGAGAAATTTGATTCGATTGCAGCGCCCTTGACAAAGCTAACGCTATAAGGGGCAAAGTTCCAGTGGTCCGATGCCTATGAGCGCAACTTTCAGATGTTGAAGGAAAAATTGACTACAGCTCCAGTTCTGACCTTGCCTGAAGGTCTAGATAGGTACGGGGTTTATTGCGATGCTTCCCGTGTGGTTTTGGGGGGTGTATTAATGCAGCATGGCAAAGTGATAGAATATGCTTCCCGGCAGCTAAAGAAGCACGAGCAGAATTACCCTACCCATGACGTGGAGTTAGCTGCGGTGATCCATGCTTTAAAAATTTGGAGGCATTATTTGTATAATGTTCATGTTGATATTTTATAGATCACAAAAGTCTCCAGTATATATTTAAGCAAAAAGAGATGATCTTGCGACAATAGCGGTAGTTAGAATTGCAGAAGGACTATGATATTGATATTCTCTACCATCTAGGGGAAGCCAATGTCGTAGCAGATATGCTCAGTCGCAAGTCCATGGGCAGTTTAGCTGACTCACCCCTAGAGAGGAAGGAGATAATTCAAGATATTCAGCAGTTAGCCAATCATGGAGTTCAATTGGTAGATTCGGGTAACGCAGGAGTTTCTGTCTGAGGCATAGCTGAACCTTCTATTGTGGCAAAAATTAAGTAGAGGAAATATAAGGATCCTATTCTAGTTCGATACAGGGACATGGCCTTGGAGAAGGGGCAGACCCCATTTGAGCTTTCTCCTGATGGGATCTTGTTGTTCAGAGGCAGGTTATGTGTACCGGATATTGCAGGCTTGCGGCAGCAGGTTATGGGCGAAGCACACTATGTCCGTTATTCTATTCACCCTGGGTCGACAAAAATGTACCATGACCTCAGGTGCTTGTACTTGTGGGATGGCATGAAGCGTGATATAGCAGAGTTTGTTGCCTAATGCCTGAACTGTCAGCAGGTAAAGATAGAACATCAAAAACCTAGAGGACTGTTGCAAGAAATGGAGATACCGGCATGGAAGTGGGAGATTATCAACATGGACTTTATTACAGGCTTACCTCGCACTCCACGAAGGTATGACTCTATCTGGGTTATTGTTGATAGGTTGATAAAATCAGCTCATTTTCTTTCAGTTCGGACTACCTAATTGGCTGAGGATTAAGCTAGATTGTATATTAAGGAAATTGTATGCCTTCACGATGTTCCTGTATCCATTATCTCCAATAGAGGTGCCCAGTTTATGGTAAATTTCTGGTGGTCATTTCGGGCAGGTTTGGTTACGCAGGTAAGTCTTAGCACAGTATTCCACCCCAGTCCGATGGTCAAGCCGAGTGTACTATCCAGACGTTGGAAGATATGTTACGGTCTTGTGTGATAGATCTCTAAGGTAGCTGGGATGAGCACTTACCGTTGATTGAATTTGCGTATAATAACAATTACCATTCTAGAATTCAAATGGCACCATACGAGGTATTATATGGTAGGAAGTGTCGATCACCGATTGGTTGGTTTGAAATTGGTGAGGCGCATTTGATTGGACCAAATGTAATCCAGTGAGCGGTGGACAAAGTGAAACTAATTCAAGAGCGGTTATTAGCAGCCTAAAACCATCAAAAGTCTTATGTCGATAATCTCCATCGCCATTTAGAGTTCTAGGTTGGAGATTGGGTATTCTTGAAAGTATCATCCATGAAGGGCGTTATGAGATTCGGTAAGAAAGGTAAGCTTAGCCCAAGGTACATTGGTCTGTATTAGATCATCCGTAAAATAGGCAAGGTTGCTTAGGAGTTAGATTTGCCAGCGGATTTGAGGGGAGTTCACGAGTATTTCAGTTTTCATGCTTCGTAAATGCATCAGTGATCCTTCCAGAATTTTCCCTGTACATGATATCCAAGTTGCGGAGGAACTGACTTTTGAGGAACAACCCATCTCTATATTAGACCGTCAAGTCAAGAAACTTCGAAATAAGGATGTAATTTCAGTTAAAGTGCTATGGCACAAAAATAACAGAGAGGAGTTGACTTGGGAAGCGGAGGAGCAAATGAATAAGAAGTACCCTCATTTATTTCTCGTATCTTCAGGTAATTCATTTTTCCCTATCAAGCACGACATATGATAACTAGGTTGTTCATTGTCAGCTGTGGTATTATAGACAAAACTTGTATGGTTAGTATGACATTCGAGGACGAATGTTCTTAAGGGGGGAGGATGTTAGACCTCGTAAGTTAGAACCGGTAAGTCCATAATTGGTTTGATTTGGCAAAGTTTGGGACCAAATATAAATTTTATTCTATGTTTAGTCCTTAAGATTAAATTGTTTTGGAGTCATGTGTGTGGCTATTTGTAATTGGTCCATGTGGGGGACTTGTGCCTATATATATATGTGTGAGCTTATATCTTGTACAAGAGAGATTTCTACACTTGGAAAAATTTAGAGAAAACTAGGGAAAGTTATAGAACCCTCTCGGGTTGCTATAGTTCCAGGAAATAAATTGTGTTTTTTAGAGTTTTTGATTATTTGACACTTCAAGCTTGGTATATTGGATCTCCTAAGTGGCGTAGAGGCGTTAGTTGGTCAAGGAAACGCTTGGTTGGACGGCTAGGAAGATTTGGGTCGAGTAAGGAGCTTGGAAGGTATGTTAATTTCTAACTTCATTTATTTTAATTAAAGATTGTGAGGGTGTTAGTTATGTGTTGAATTGAAGGTAAAACACGATAAAAGGGTTGGTTGTTAGTTTGAATTGTGAATTTCAAATTTGGGGTTGGAATTGAGGACAAGTTTGTATATGAAGATATGTTATTTTATAGTCATGTGTTTAGGTTTATTTGTCATGAAAATAGTCCTTATAGGGTGAAAGAAGTGTTGGAAAACTATATGAATGTTTATATGAAGGTTAGCTTGAATTAGAGCTCCATTGAAAGTATAATGTTATGTTTTAACGTTGGGGGGTTGAGTTGGGCATTGGAGTGATGTATTATAATTCTTGGAGTATATAGGAAGGTTTGAATATGGTAGATATGTGTTTGTATAAATGCTGCCTTCTTTTACCAATTATGTCGTAATAACATTTTGTGGTGTTGTGATGGTATTAGAGAGAGTTTATTGATGTTGTAGGTTGTTGTTGTTGTTGTTGTTGTTGATTATTATTTGAGCCAAGTTGAATTCTCGGGGCGGTATATTTTAAGAGTAGATGCTGCCGAAATTTTCTATAAAATTTGGAACTAGAGAGTTAGGATTTAAAACCCAATATGGTTGCTAATCGTTAGCGTTATCGTAATTTATATAGACATTGGACATCCGAAAGCATAAAATAGATTGGTTTTGCGTTGGATTTAGTTGGAGAAAGAAATCGAGGTATGTAAAGATTTCCTATCTTTTGGCATGAGTGGGTTAAACTTAGTCAATGTCGTACGTTTGAAAAAAAAAGAAGAAAGGAAGAAATCCCTTTTCCTTCACAACTTGGGTCTAAGTATGAGCTAAATTCATTCTTTGCCACTCTTATCCTAAGTTAATCCCATCCATAAATTTTAAGTCTTTAAAAAACCCATGAATAGTGTTCGTTTGACCAAAATCTAAATAGTTGGAAAGGTATTGGTTCTATTATTTCGAAATCACTTTAAAAATTATTTTGAAGCATGTTTAGTAATGTGTATGATGGGAAATTAAGCAAGTTCATTGAAATCACCTTTATGTGTGAATTTGAGCATTTTTTGACAAATTTCAGAAACGAATAACTTCTTAATTTCAAAAATGAACATTTTGCATATTACTAAGTTTTTGGAATTAGTTTTTATGCATGTGATTCTCACGACTCTATTCGTGCTATTTAGTCTCATTCATTGGTTCCCGGTCCGGTTGATATCATGCCTATGTATAACTATATATATATATGTATATATATTCCGAAGTAGGTTGGATACGGCGGGCGAATTTGCCCATGGGCTGGCCTTGCTTAGTTTGAAGACATAAGTAGATGGGCTTAGGATATGTTGGCATCATGACGTGAGTAGTTGGCCCCTTTGCCTCGTCTCACTTATATAATGGGCATGATGACCTTTACACATTATGATATGTGAGTGCATGGTACCGTCGTCTCGGCTCACTTATACTATGCTCACCTATCCTATGACGTGAGTGTATGGCACCGTCACCTCGGCTCACCTATACTACAGTTAGGACTTATGTTGGAGATTTCAGGGATTTGAAACTTCTATTGTTATGTTGTGGTATGGCGCGAGTTTGGAGGTCGTCATCGTTCCCGTCTGATATGCATTATTTTGATATTTTAAATAAAGAATTATTTTGATGTTTGCATACAGGTTTGACTCATATATTTTATTCGGATTATTACTCTCACTTATATTTCGTACTTTCCGCTTTAGATATTCGATACGTATTTCGTACTGACCTTCTTTCTTCGGAGGGGCTGCTTTCATGCCCGCAAGTACTAACATACAGGTTAGAGAGCCTTCTTCTTAGGATATTCGTCTACCATTGAAGTGCTCCCTTGCCTCCGGAGCAGACTTTTGGTATATATGTGTATCTTTATTTTTGGTATTTTTCATTTATGTACATTCGGGGGTCTGACAGGGCCCTGTCCCGTCCTATGATTCAGTTCGTACGTGTAGAGGTCTGGGGATACATGTGGATGTAGGATATTGTATGTGGTATGGCTTCATATGTATGATACATTTGTTGGGTCGTTCTACCTCAGCGGTGACCTTGTCGGCCCGTATATATATATATATATATATATATTGATGTTTGTTGTTTGTTGGGGTCGCTGTTTGTAGGTGTGGTTAGTCAGTAAAATAGAGGAAACTCTGCCGAAATTTTGATAAAATTCTTAGCTAGTATTGTTGAAAATCCGGTTTATTGTTTGTCTGGATGCCTAATCGGCACTAATCACGGATCCTGGTTGGGTCGTGACAAAAATGAAGCTCACTGTTACATCCAAAATGGTGAAAAAAGGTGGAATTGACACTTCGAGGCCAAAATTTCACTATTGGATTAGAACAACAATTTTGAAAACTCAAGGACCAAACTATAATTTCAAAAAGACTAGGGGTCAAACTATAATTTCAAAAAAATCAAGGACCAATCTAACATTTATTAAAATTTGAGAGACCAAACTAAAATTTCAAAAAACTTGAAGGTCATTTTTTAATTTCTAAAACTATTGCAGATTCTGGCTATTAATAGTATTTTCGATTCTCATCTCCGGCAGAACTTCGGTGAATAGTTTCATCTTCTCCGGCAGAACTCCGACAAAGTTAACCAAACTTTGATTGTGATTTCTAGGCTCGTTTGAACTCTGATTAGGTCGTCGTTTTATGCGTTGGACTTCGTTCAATGAGACAAATCCAATGGTGCAATCAGAATTAGATTTTTAACCAAACTCAAAAAATCTAAATTCGACCCGTCACCTGAAAACTTGACCAACGCTTCTAACTTGGCTCTGATACGACTTGTTGAAGCCCAAGACAATAATAAAGAGTTGGTAAACACGAATTTGAGAGAAAAATTTCTTCTATTACTCACAAGAATAGATTAGAAAAACAACTCTCAAACTCATACTTTTATAACACTCTTTCTTGGTGTTTTGATGGTGTGCTTAATGAAGGATCTCAGCAGCTCCTTTTATAGGGATGTCGGCAGATTTAATTGTCAAAAGTTGGCCAAAAGTTGGTGGCCAACTTTTAAGAAATTTGCACAGCCTTCATTTGAACGGTTGTTCAAATAGGCTGTGCAACAATGGTTGAAAAATGGCTGGACTACTTTAAAGCAAGAAAGATTATTTGGACATAACTACACATGCTTACACCATTAGATTAATGACTAAGGGACTACATTTCACAATATGAAGAAAAATAGTAGACATGAAAAGCAGTGAACATTACAAGAACAAATTTGAGCGTCAGACTATAGAATTTAACAAGAACAAATTCTCAGACCTTTATGCATAGGAGTACAGCAAAGTTTAAACGACAACAAAAGAAGGCAACATAAATCAACTTTTCAATGACAGCAACAAAGCTATACCAAAGTGAATAGCTAACTCAATTAACATACAACATCAGAAATAGATTCGAGTCAAATTCGAAACACACGAGCTTCTGGAAATTGATTTAAGGAAATATAAATTGTTAACCAATTATTAGGAATCTTTTTTGGTGATGAAGTAAACTGAGGAATTAAGGGCTTTTTAGATTAAGATCGAATTCGAATCAACACGTTGTCAGGAATAGGCAGAAGGTATGCATGCGTGGGGCACTGAAGTATAGTGTGTTCTGGGTATTGTTGGTTGTAAAAACATGAGGAAGAAGGGGTGTGTGGGTGTGCACATCAGAATGGATGAAGAGAATGGAATTATGTGCTGAAAAAAATTAAATTGGTCCAATTAAGGTGCTCAAAATTGGGATAAATGGGGTAGAAAATCTAGGTTGACACCATGAATTAAATTAAATTTCTTTTTGAAATATCAAACTGAAATAATTTATAATAAAATCAAGATAATTAATGAGATATAAAATCTTTTTTTTCGAATGATTTTTTGAATAAATTGTTAGACCCCGTAAGTTAGAACCCGTAAGTCCTTAATTGGTTCAATTTGGCAAAGTTTGGGACCAAATGTTAATTTTGTTCTAAGTTTAATCCTTAAAAATAAAAGTGTTGTGGGGTCATGTGTGTGTTTAATTTTAATTGGTCCATGTGTGGACTTGAGTCTATATATATATTTCATTGTGAGCTTATCTTCTACACGAGAGGGAGTTTTATACATAGAAAAAATTAGAGAAAAGCTTGAGAGGCCAAGCTGTAAGCCACGGCCAGCTACAGTAAAGGAAAAAAATTCCATTTTTTTGAGTTTTCGATTATTTGACGCTTCAAGCTTGGTATATTTTATCCCCTTAGTGGCTTAGAGGCATTAGTTGGTCAACGAAATGCTTGGTTTGACGGCTGGGAAGATGTGGGTCTTGTAAAGAGCTTGAAAGGTATGTTAAATTCAAGCCTCATTTATGTTAATTGAAGCTTGTGGGTGTGTTAGGGATGCGTTATAATGAAGGTAAAAATGAAAAAAAGATTGGTTATTAGTTGAATTTTGAATTTTGAATTTGGGGTTGGGATTGAGGACAAATTTCATATGATGATATATGGATTTATAGTTATGATTTTATGTTTATTTGTCATGGAAATAGTTTTTGTGGGGTGAAAGAAGTGCTGGGAAAACTATATTAATGTTTACATGAAGGTTAGCTTGAATTGGAGCCCCATTGAAGGTATAATGTTATGTTTTAGCGTTGGGGGCTTGCGTTGGGCGTTGGAGTGATGTATTATAGTTCTTGGAGTATATGGGAAGGATTGAATATGGTAGATATATGTTTGAAGTAATGCTGTCCTGTTTTATCAATTATGTCGCAATAGCGTTTTGTGGTGTTTTGATGTTGTGATTGTATTCGAGAAGGTTTATTAATGTTGTAGGTTGTTGTTGTTGTTGACTGATTATTTGAGCCTAATTGAATTCTTGGGTTGGCGTATTTTAAGGGGAAATGTTTCCAAAATTTTTATAAAAATTTGGAACTAGAAAGTTAGGATTTAAAACCCGCTATGGTTATTAATCGTTGGCATTATTGTGATTCGTGTAGACGTGGGACATCCGAAAGCATAAATTGGATTGGTCTTGTGTTGGAGTTAGTTGGAGGAAAGGAATCAAGGTATGTAAAGATTTCTACCTCTTGGCATGAATTAGTTAAGTTGGGTCGTCGTCTTATGTTTGAAAAGTTCCTTTTCCTTCACAATTTGGGTCCAAATATGTCTTATGTCCACTCCGCTGTACTTTTATAAGAACCGTATTTATATTTTGACTCTTGGAATGTAGAGCCCGCAAGTTGTTAAAAATGTGAAATAGTTGAGTATGTTAAAAGAATGTATGTTATTGGAGGACGCAAATGCCCGTAACGTTCGGTTAAAAAGCCTAAATGGGACCTATGTTCATTACTTGGCACAATTACGCTAAGTTATCTCCATCCACAACTTTTGAGTCTTTAAAAATCCATGAATAGTGTTCATTTGTTCGAAAGTTAAATAGTGGAAAAACTATGGATTCTATTGTTCCGAAATCAATTTTATGTGTGAAGTTGAGAAATTTTGATAAATTTCATAAACGAAAAATTTCTTGATTCCAAAAAACTGAACTTTGGGCATATTACTAAGTTTTTGGAACTAGTTTTAATGCATGTGATTCTCACGACTCTATTCGTGCCATTTTTGGTT
>JAOTQJ010103989.1:0-11395 GCA_025642045.1 Solanum sejunctum | reverse complement strand
CAAACTCAAAAATTCAAAATATTCTCAGAAGCTTTAAAAATTGTAGCGAAACCATTTCTAGCGTTAGTTCGACTATCTGGAACTATTGAAATTTTCAGAATTCCAATTCGAGCTTTCAAATCCCGACTGTTGACCGAAGTCAAACCTTGACTCCGGTAACAACTAGAAATGCAACTTCTGACCTAAAATCTTCATTTTAACTCCAAATTAAGTTTTGCAAGTTCCCCTAGACCAGATTTGGTATTCTGGAGCTGATGGAATTAACAAAATCGTGATCCGACAATTGAAACTTAGAACAACCAAAAAACTCAAATTTTTCAACTTAAGCCTTTAAAAACTCTTTCATTTGAAAAACTCAAACTTATCACCATACTTTCGAAATTTGACTTTTAGCATTAGCCAATAATGACTCAAGACAACTTTTAAGAAGGACAAACATAATAATTTGGCTGAAAATACCAAAAGTAACCTTCACATTATGTCTTTTCAGTATTTTTTTCTCTTGATTTTCATGTTTATAGTTATTAAAGTTGATATTTATCTTCCTAAAAAAATAAGCGCATGAACATGGACTCTAGTTATGTTCATTGATTGAGGTGTTTGGCTAGTAAGCATCATGGTTATGTGGCTTTCTACTGTTTCAGTCCACCATATTTAGCATATATTTTTCATATTTGATGCATATTCTTGTTAGTTATTATCTTTTCTTGGTTGCCCCCATTATAACCAACATATCTTTCCTTATATTTACAGCATGTGAATGTTATTATGTACTATTTGCATAAGAAATATAAGTATGGTAATGCAATGCATAATGGAGTGACAATCACAAACACGTTATTCATGAATTGGGTTGAGCAAATTCATGATGTTTGGGTTGAGTAAATTCATTACCTCGGACCATGATGTTGCACAGTATATTAGGGGTTTCAAGATTTTGGCAAATACACCATGGGATAAGATAGACTATGTTTGTATCCCTATTCATGTTCCCTCTAAAGATAGACAATGTAGGTGTCCGTTCATTTTTGATTCACTTAGCGATGTTGGGGCCGCACACAATTCTGAGGTGGTGCGGTTGGTGCATAAGTTGGCAACTATTATCCCTCTCTTTTTGGTTAGATCTAGATTTTACGATAAAAGGGATGATATTGACTGAAAAAACTCAAGGGACTACACTGATTATGCATTTTCTCATAGACTCACATTTATTTCATGTGACAACACTCCTCAGCAAGTTGAGGATTCCAAGTAAGGTTTTTTTATTAATATTTTTGTATGTTTTTTTTTCATGTTGAGTAAATATTCTTGTTATATATTATATTTTTTGTATGCAGTGACTGCGGATTGTATGCATGTATTTTTTCTGAGTTTATATGTGAAGGGTATGACTATCATGAGATTGGAATAAAAATATTTGACCCTGCTTTCTGTTAGCTTAGATATGGTGCATTATTGTGGGATTACAAACAGAAGAAGATTGATTGTGGTGCAATTAGTGAAAATGAAGTTACTGAAAAAGTGGTTAGCAAGTTTGGAGGTCCCACAGTTGATCGTGTGCATGTCGATGAAAGTGATATTATCCCGACGTCTAAGTATGCACCGAGAAGAAAGTGCTAGAAGTTGTTCTTAATTTTTTTGGGGGGGTATAGTGTCCAGCTTATAATGTTTTGTTGCTTTGATGGATGTTTTCTATATGACACTTTTTTGGGGGTTTAAATTTTATTTCTATTGATGGATGTTTGCTATTATATAGTATTTTTTAGGGTTTTATTTCTTTATGCTGTGTAAGAATATTCTTACAATGTCCTATGTATAATATATATTTTTTGGTTTGTAAATTGGTATGGTAACTGTACAAATATTAGAGAACAACAAAGAATTAATGTGAATGCTTTAATACTAACAATTAACAATTTCATTACATTAATATATATTTTTTTGGGGGTGTTTCTATTTACTTATCACAATAGTTGGACATCTCAAATAGAAATAATTTAATTTAAAGGTATCTTACATCATACATTACACCATTAAAAGACCCTAAATGAAAATACACAGGTAAAAATTTATTTTATTATTTTCAAGTTTACTCTTTTGGATTAAAATCATTCTTACTACCTTATCGTAGATAATATCTTTCTTTTTTTGCTATATCTTTTTTGCAATTTATGCATGTGAATAAATACTAACATGCTTCATATAATTAGGTAGGAAAAAATACTCAATTAAGTAACAATTAATATATGTTTTTACTGGAATAATACAACCATTTAATGAGGTTGGAAAAAAAATACCCAATCAACCAATCCAACCACATAATTAATCATCTACCGTAATAAAAAGTTCATTACTCACACACCCCAATATGCATCTATCTATCTATTCATTTATTTAAAAATTAATTGCTAACTAATATTTACAGCCAAAACAATTCATTAGTATAACTAATAATGTAACAGTTTCAACACAGGACCGAAAATCATAATACACCATAAATTAAAATGTCATATATATCAATATAAAAAATAAGTAGTAAAACACCAACACATCTAAATAATAACATTAACCCAGTCACGATGTTGATGATATTTCGGGGCAATTCTTTTTGTTGTGTCCTTCTGACTCACATAAACTACTGCAACCTTTCACTTTTCTGCTTTTCATTTCATTGAAGCCTTTTTGACGTTCTTTGTTTAATGGTCTTCCCTGTCCTTTTCTTGTGTTGGATGGTAGTACCAATTCTTCAAATATATGATCTAAAATCACCCACGTGCTTTCGTATGGGAATGGTTCAATTGGTATTGCATAAGTGTCCCTGTAATTTTTGCTGCTACAGTAAATGGAGCAGTACGACTTTATGTTCTTGTTTTAGTATTCAATAGTAGCTATGACATGTCCACATGGTATTTCATCATATTGAAACCTCCCACAGGTACACATTTGTGTATTCAGACACACGGTGAATCTTTTTGTGCCATCCACAACTGTATGAAGATGTTTCATTGATATTCGTACCTTTAAAAAATAATAAAATCATAAGCAATATTTTTGTTTATACAATAATTCATTAAAAATTACTACTAGATTGCACCAGCCATCATACTATTTGACAATTCTTTATTGGCCACCAATATCTCATTATATTTTCTCATAAGGATTGTTGTTGTTTTTCTTCCTTCCTCATTGTGATTTTCATTCCAGCATTTAATGGTTTGTCTTACATAATCCAACATTGGAACCACTGATAGCTTTCTTCTTGATAAGATTGCTTTATTTAAGGATTCAGCTATGTTACTTATTAGTGTCCAAGTCCGCTTTACCGTTTTATGATAATGAGATCACTTTTCAAAATCAGCTTTGATGAAATATCCTTGAACATTTGGATTTACTTTATCCATTTTATCTATGAGCTCATTAAATTCTTGCACAGTATATGCTTTCACCAAACTGAAAAATAACTTTCTGTTTTCCTCCACATTTTTATGTGTCTTCTTCAATATATTTGTCCACGAATAGTAGATACAAGCACAATATTTGATATTTGGATAAACACTAGCTGTAGCATTCAACATGCTTTTATTTCTATCTGAAACAAAGCACATACCATCCTCACCAAAGGCTGTTTTGAAATTTTCAAAGAATCAACTCTTTGAGTTGTTATTTTCAGAATCAGCGACACCATATGCTAGTGGAAAATATGTCCTACAAGTTTTTCAATGAAATTTATTAGTGTACACCATAAATATTTAACATCAATAAACATGCATTTCACAATCTTTTTTTAATGAATCAAATTTGTTCCTGTATATGTACGAACCTCGAGGATCCAATGTATTGGCTACCAACATGGTCCTTTCAAATGTTGAGTGTATGTGTGTTTCATCAATCACAACCATTGGACGACAATATTCTCAACCTCTTATGCTTGCATCGAGTGCAATAAAACTATATAAAAATCTGTCGTCCCCAATTTTCTTAAGATTAATCATTGTCCCAGCATATGTCTGTTCCAATATATAAAGATATGTTAGAATTTTAGAATATGATTCTTTTGGGTCCCCTTGCAATATTTTTATTGCCTTTTGTTTGCCTCTCCAAGTCTGCATGTATGTCAACGAGATACCATGTTTCCTCTTCATGTCGGACTGGATGTCGCTGGGGGTGTAAATTGTTTTATTATTGCTATATTTAGGAAGCAGAATGTTACCAAGCACATCACGACTGTACGGACATTTTGATTTTAAGTTCTCATTCCCTGAGCAGTTGTGTTCATTATTGAAAAACTTTACCTTGAACAAACCTGATTTACCGAGTGAGGAGGACTTAAAGAACCAAGAAAAATTATCATTTGCACACTTTAACGTTAAATTGAAAATAACAAACAAACAAACCTATTAGTACATGCAATCTTCATCAGAAATACCTTAAAAGAAAAACTAACCTTTACTTCTATTTTTACCTGCCAGTACACATCCTCACAACCTTAATCCTAAATTTTCTCATTAATGTATACCTCTGCATAACCTCCACCTCATCAACAACATCAGTGATAATTACATGTGGCTCTTCAATTTTTTGACCAAAATCCACCAATATTGCGTCACTCAATGTTAAACCCATCTCATCTGATGTTATTGTTTGTGGCAGCACCACTGGACTAGCAGGCTAGTGATCCATTGAATCAAAACTTCTATCTGTGTATGTCACACACAAAGGATATTTTGAAAAGAAATTGGATGATATCTTTTTTGATGTAAATACACTCTTACCCTTATGTCATTGTGAATTTTCAATGGTGGTGAATGCATATTCACAACATATTATATTACCATTTTGACGTATGCTATATTCAATCCTATTTGAGAAGTAATAACTCTCCACAATCCATCATAATTCAATGACGTATCATATAATACTTCCATCTTATAATCAACGCTGTTACATGTGTTAGTCACCAAGTAAACACCTTGTAGAATCTTAAGTAGGTTGGAAGGAGAAATGCAGTACATACTGTACACCATATGTAATACCATGCAAAAAAACCAACACCACTTTCCTCAACCACTAAGCACAAAAATACTACGCTTATGCCTTTAAAGACACCTATTTTCATACATATCTTTCCATGTTCTAAAATATCGAATAAATGTTTGTTCGGATAACCAACATTTATTGTAAGAACATTATCAACCAAAATAAATAATGCATAAATTGACATAATTTTCCATATAAAAATAACTTTTCTCTAAATCCACGCTATACCTTTATCTGCAATATAGAAGTAACCACAAACAAAAAAAATTTATAAAGTTCCATAGACCTATATACAAATTACAATCAACAAAATATCTTTCCTATTCGCAACAACCAAAAGAAAAGTTTAATAAAAGGGTGAAAAACAAAATAAAATTTATTGTAATTCTTACATACTTATTATATCCCATATTATATCAAAATCGACACATAATTAACGTTATCCATCGAATTGATCTGCATAAATATTTTTGTTTATACTCTTCGGTTAGTTTTTTTTTTTCTGACCAACACCTTTGCACTGTAAAAGAAGAGAGAAATTTTTTTGTTATATAGGATTATTAATATATGTGTGTATTGTTTATACTCTCACTGGTTTCCACCAAGGATTAACTCTTCGATGTACCATCAAATTAAATAAATTGATTTAATTGATTTAGGTGAAAGAAATGACATTTTTTATTATAAAGCATAAAAAAAACAAAGAGACTACATACTCATACCAAACAAGCATCGTTGAGTTGTTCCATTTAGTGGTAACTTGGAGGACATGTACTATTAAAAAAAATTAATATTCTTTATATATTACCTTTTCAAACTTATATCACATCATAATTAATTCACACCAGCTACGATAAATAATATTATTTTGGTATCCATAATGCCCAAGACCGATTAGTACCATTTTTCTTTCTTTTTTTTTTCCTTCCCAATATCAATTCACATCGTTATTTATTGAAATGAAACATCATCTCTTACCTAGTTTATAATAAAAGTTGCTATATTTATGTAATTAGGAGAATATTGGTATGGACCCTGTAATTCACATAATATATTGTATAGTTTTGTTTTTTTATCCTTTCTTAAATTAATAAGTAATAGTTTAAATATGAAATTCAAACTTCAGCTAATTAAGTATAAAATTACAAAAAATAATTTAAAATATATTTTTAATTCTTATTTTTAAAAAATATATATTTAACACCTAGTAGCACAACCTCTGGTAATTAGTACATTGATACGAATGAATATAACATGAGGATCGAGTATATCAAGCTCTAGAGGTAAATTCAGTTTTTTATACTTTTTTCGTCTCAAATTAATTAAATTTTTGAGACTTTTTTTTTAAGGTTGAAAATAGTTAAATTGTTTAAAGTTCAAGATAAATGTTTCAACCTTTTTCATATTTATCCTTTCATTTATTGAAGTTTTATATTTTCTAGGAAATAAATTATGCTAGATATTTATGATTTTATAAAGGACAATAGTGAAAAGTAAGATGTAAATTTTGTCAAGATTACCTAAACCTTATAAGGAGAGCACCCATCCCATTAACCACTAATGTGGACTTTGTGTCTCAACACCCTCCTCACGCCCAGTGCTTAGCATCTGGTGGGTGGACAATTTTTTGGAGGCCCAACATTGGTGAGACTGACCCTGCTCTGATACCATGTCGAAGAAGGTCTTAGGCCTAACTCACACCTCAAAAACTAGCTCAAAGGAAGGAGGATTTAGAGACCACTCATCCCATTAACCACCAATATGGACTTTATGTCTCAATAAATACTTTTTTTAATATATGTACATTACCTTATAAATTCAACTCAAATGGATCAGAGAAAGTATATTTTATCACATCTTCGAATAATATGGCGCATGAGAAGCACGCTTTGGATGATGTGGGAACATCACAAAAAAAATATAAATACAAAAAGAACATACAAAAAGCAAAATGAATTAATTAAATTATGAGGTGAAGATGTAAATAACTTTTATAACTCTCAACGAAACATTGACACTTTGCGCTCAAATACAAATGTCTAGTGTAATGTGGAAAAAGAAAAATAAGGGACCGGTAAATTAGTTGATTGAGAGAAAAGAGGATTAATTTAATAAAACAGAGTAGTAATTTAGTTTTTTTTTAAGAAGTTAACTTAAATATTATGAGTAGATTGTAGTAATTTAATTGATACAGAGATTAAGAAATATGAGAAGATTTGTAATATTCTAAAATTATCTATAAATTAAATAAAAAAGCACTCCTTTCATTTTTTTTTTTCAATTATCATGTATATCATTTTACAAAATAGTTGTTGATAGCTTAAATAATTAAAAATGATTTTTTTTTAACTTTTCCATTTAACATTTAATATTGTTGTTGTTATCTTTAACATTACTTATTCTACAATAAAGAAACACATAACTAAATAGAATTAACAAGGAATATAAATGTCAAACTATATTTTTAATTAATTTTTTCTTAAAAATTGTGCAAGATTTTATTATTACAACTAAAAAAAAGAGTAAATCTTTTTAGACTTCATTGTTAATAAATAGAATCCGACATAATAAAATATTAATAATATTATTAAATATTTATTATTATATAATGAAATGTGCTTTTTAAAAATTTTTTGGACCAACTATAAAAGAAATATATATAAATAGGAAAGGAGTAATCTTTTCATATAATTTACTCTACCAGTAGTAATATATAAGTTGAAAAGTTCAATTTTTCAAGACAATGTTTTCGAAGTTTCCAAGGTTGAGTGGTCATATGACTTAAAGTACACAAATGTCAACATGATTTTGTAAGTGTACCATATCAACACGTTGAAAAGTTAGTAAATAATACTCTTTCCGTCTTATTTTATATAATATTTTTTGATTTAACTTAATATTTAAGAGAAAAAGTAAAATTTTTAAAATTTATGATCTAAGATCATTCTTAGATATTTATGTGGTTGAGAATTATCTCATCAAGGGTAAAAAGAGAATTTTAAAGATAATTTGTTTCTAATTTGAGCAAGGTGATATTCTTTTTAGAACTGATCAAAAAGTGAAAGATGTCATATAAAATAGAACGGAGAAAATAATAACAAGCAAATTGATGAAAAACAATATTTAAAAAAAAAGAGAAATAGAAAAAATATTTTAGCTTATATTACATATTGACCATATAATTACTTCAAAAATATCAAATTATATAATTATACGTAAATATAATATCTAAGTTATTTTCTAAACAGAGTCTTAAGAAATATTTTGTCAACTTACTTTTTGGACCTTCCAAAGAATTTTCCCATTTGGACCATCACTCCATAATTCAAGGAATATTACGACAATATTTCAATTTAAACCTAAAATAGTGCAATATCTTCTTTTTTTTTTTAAAAAAAAAGCTTTATTTAGATAAAATATATTCTTTTTATATTACTTTAATTTGTAGAGGAGAATGCCAAATGGAATTGTTTCTCAAACGAAAATAAATATAAAATAAAATAAATGGCATAGTTTCAAAATTCAAAAATTCTGCCAGAACATATGATGCTTCCTTAAAATGGAATTGGCTAAGGCACGTGCGACAACTCGCTGACGCACGTGGATACTACTCTCTCTATATAAACGGTCGGACAAAGCCGTCCATCATCTACCGCCGTCCAAACCGTTTTTTCTTAATCTTTAATCCCGCCGGCTCACTTGAACTATCAAAATAGATTTATTTTATGTGATATTATTTTTTTTAATTTAATTTGTTTAAATATTTTTTATATTTTAAAAAATAATTTTTATTTTTTCATTCAATTGTATTGTCTTTTTTTACTTAAAAATAAAATAACAATAACATATTACTGTAATTTTTCGAGGGGTTGAGTAGTGTAGAGTACACATAAATTTCATTTCTATTATGTGTGAGGTAGAGATACGATTCCAAATAGACCAAAAAGAGAGATTAGAAAAATATGAGAGAGAAAGAGATATCGATATGAAAATATAAAAAAAACTAAGTAACTACGAAATTAGTGAGATAATCAACACAAAGAAATAACAATATAATAAACATGTGTAGCCCTTTGTTGCAATTTCGAACCTCGATATAAAACATTCTTCCTGAACTCAAGGCAGGTGTGACCTATAATAGTTAATGAAATTGATTTAATATTATAAGGTCTCGATGCTCATGTTCAAGATCCATCAAAGATAGAAAAAAAATTAGGTGATTTAATTTTCTCTCATCTATTCATTTCCATCAATTTCGGATGGAGTTAAAAATTGACTATTTTTTTACTTTGAAATATGATGGAATAAAGTAAAATGTCTCTTTAAACTATTTGCGTTTTTTTCATTTGTGAAGTAGCAGTTAGTCAATGCAATTTTCGACGCTTCTCATGGGTTGTCTGGAAACAGCCGTTTTATGTTTTTAAACATAGGGGTTAAGCTGCGTACGTCCGACCTCCCCCTCCCCCCGCAATGAGCAGGAACCTTTTGAGGCACTGGGATATATTATTGTTGTATTCTAGCTTTTGGTGGACACAATTATCTAATGTATGTTATTGATAAAAGATAATAGATATTTCATAAAATTAGTTGAAGTACGTATAACTTTTTCCAATGTCATGGTCATAAAAAGAAGAAGATAATAATAAAAAGAAAAAAAGAGCTCTAAAGAGAAAACAGATAAAGTACTCTAAGATAGAAGCAGGTTCTCCCTCAAAAAGAAAAAATAATATAATTACCTACCTAACAAATTGAGATATAAGGGAGTATATAAACATCAATTTAATCGTACAATGTATAGAAGATTATAGAAGAAAAAGTGAAAGCAAATGAAATGCTTTATTAATTAGGGGATCCAAAGCATGTAGGGTCAACTAATGAAAAAACAATTTAATCTTTAACCAAATGTGTTAGGTTTGATTGAAAATCATGGATTAATTATCCAACATATTATTTTCAAAATAACTTTTTAAATTCTCTATGCGTCTTTCAATTGTGAAGCAACAATTAATCAATATAACTTTCGACACTCATTATGGATCATGTGAAAATAGTTACGCTATATTTTTAAATATAAAAATCAGATTGCGTATATTCAATCCCTCTTTATCCCGCAATGAGCGAGAGCTTGTGAAGCATTGGCGTAATAATTATCACCGTTGGCTGTGTACAACTGGATACCTCAATTATACAGATTAGGGGTTTTAATTTATTATTTAAGGAATTAACGATGGAAAACTTTATTTGCTTATCCAAGTAAACAATGATAGTGACATCTAAAGTTGTCTTTTTTAATTTACCCGTTTGGGTCCACGGCCAATGACCACTCTAACACTTTTAGTGCCTTTAATTATTTTAAAATAATAAAAAAATCATGTTAATTACGACCTTATTAAAGATTTTTAATGCACAAATCATTATATGTTTGTAAATTCGGTGAAAAATCAAATTTAATATTTATTTTTACAATTCAAATTCAGAATCTGTAAATTATACAAAAATAATTTTATTGTTACGATAAAGTTTCGATCCATTGAACAACTTAAGGGAGTATCATAATTTATAAATTGAATGGAAAATTTTCGTGCCTTTGATTATTTTAAAATAATAAAAAAATCATGTTAGTTACGACCTTATTAAAGATTTTTAATGCACAAATCATTATATGTTTGTAAATTTGGTGAAAAATCAAATTTAATATTTATTTTTATAATTTAATTCCAGAATCTGTAAATTATATAAAAATAATTTTATTATTACGATAAAGTTTCGATCCGTTGAACAACTTAAGGGAGTATTAATTTATAAATTGAGTGGAAAATTTTATTAGTGTAAAATAAAGTAGTGATCATGTCACTTATGCATGACATATGAAAACTTATTGATACTTTAACAAACAAAATTTGGAAATCCTTAAATAAAATTTGCAATGATTTGTCAAAATCAACAACATGTGTAAGTCAATTTTAATGTGGGGATGATTGTGACCTTATTGAAATGGAAATAATAGAGTTTGATTAATAACTTTTTTTTTTTGATCGGTGTGACCAACTCTTTTTGATTATTTTATGGTATATAGGAGTAATTAATATATAAAAACATAATATCTTGACGTTTGTATGGTTTCTGATGGTTTTCTTTTTATTAATGGGTTTGTTGGTTGTTTTATTATTTTTTTCTAATATAAGAATTATGGTCAGCAATTTCTTGATATTTTAATGACATACCTCATTATATTCAACTCATATAGTATCATATATTGTGGTCGATTTAAGATTTTAATTTAGGATGTTTAAAATATAAAAGTATAAATATGTGAATAAATTAATAAATATAATTTTCACAGAAAATAGTGATACAT
>JAOTQJ010103978.1:0-11395 GCA_025642045.1 Solanum sejunctum | reverse complement strand
TTTTAATTGTCTTGCGCCCAGTACATGCTTTGTCTTCTTTTTCTGCTCTTTCCTAACTCACCTCCTTATTTTTTACTGCTCCTTTACACCAACCACCCTCAACTTAGCCTTTTAGGCTATAGTGAAGTACACAATATCTATACCCTAAACTAGAGCCACTTTTTATAGCCACCCTCAACTTAGGTTTTTTGCCTCTGTCTAGGTTCACAATGCTCAAGAAAAGACAAGGGATAATTTCAGGATTTTTCACAAGACAAGGTTAGACTAATTTTTTTTAGAAAGAATTAGTACATATAAGACTCAAATATTTAGAACAACAGATAAAACTTTATTTGTTTGGTCATTCTAGGGTAAAGTCGACTAATTGAAGAAAAAAGGCCTAAGATCATTTACTAATCCATTTAATCTACAATCTAACTTCGATTAACAGGGCAAGTTTTGAATTAGCACAAAATACATGAATCTAGCAAAATAAGCTCACACTTACATGGGATTGCACACATTATCAACAAGAAACTCATGGAAATATGCTTCGTGTCTCAAATTACCCTCACTTATCAGAATAGATGCCAAACACCTAAGCATGCATGGTTGCCATCTAACTATTAATAAAAAATTTTTGGTGGATATCTTTTTTTTCAAAACAAGACATAGAAACACATTATATGCCATAAGTTTTAGTAGTATATGCAACAAATATTACCTAAATATCCAAAATATGCCATCTCAATAGAAATTAAATATCCACGAGGAAAATGAATACATGCAAGAAAACCTTGAAATCAAAATTTTGGGTAGTTATGGACCATAAGCTACTCAGACTTCACTAAGGCCCATAATTACTCATACCCAATTAAAAAAGATGTGCATTTTTCTAATGTATAAAATTAATCAAAAATATATTGTAAGAGGTCAAAAAAAACATACATCGGCGCCTTAGCGCCAGTCTGTGGCTGAATCATCCCACCCTCTCCTTGCTTGGTAGTCTCCTCAGCTGTAAGACTATATTCGGAAGAGCTAATACCCATTATACTATCATGATCACGAGCTAGCTTCATCTCTTCTTCATGCCTTGATATCCTCAAAGCAAGCTCGAGATCCTCCTCCTCATCCTCTGACAGCTTTTCCCTATGAGGGGTCTTTTCCCGTGGGAAGTCTATGTAGGCTCCTCAGAGGAAAATAAATCAAATAGTCGCTCTAGAGGTGTCCACTCTAGTAGTGTAACTAGCAATGTAAGTGGTGATGTCATATTAGCCCTAAGATTCTCGATCTCTAAATGGATAGCTGACAAATCTAACGGCTAGGCCTCGGCTAATCTCTTTTGAACCCGCTCCTTAAAGGCATTGATGCAGGCATCCACTTGAAGAACATGGTCCTAAATAGTAGAAATAATAATTGCCTGGCTCCGCTCCTTTAAGTCAGCAATATCCTACCAGACCCATGGCCTAATCTTCTGAATAAGTTAAGACAACTGGGACTCAACATGTAATAATCTCTAGGTCATGGGCTGAATAGAAGTAGCAAAGACATAGACCATTTTGATATAGGAATCAGTGATATAATGGCCTCTGGTCCAGTAGCAGCTATAGTAGAACCCTTCTCAATGACTGCCTCATGCTGTGATGGTCTTTTCTTTGTCATAGAGCAATAGTAGTAGTAGGGGCAGTCACCAAACTCTTAGGTGGTGGTACAGGTTGTGCTCACTACATTGCCACGGGGTTCTTATCAGCCTTGATCAGGCTGGGCTCCCAAGTATACTTGGCATCAACTAACATGTCCAACTGGTGCAAAATCTCCACCCTACACTTGATACAGAGTCTATAGATCAAACTATGAAATGCGATGGAGGTGGACTTTTCAGTGTTGACTCATGTAGCTGCTCTGCTATGAGTTGGGCCCAATCGATATCATAGACATCATAGATGCTAATAACTAATATTGTATGCTTTAGCAAAAGTGTATTATCCGCTAAGGTTGACTCGATGCATGATATAATAATGGCCCACCAAATATTTGCAAGGAAGATGAGCAATGCCTTCACTATAAGCTTAGTGTGGGTGGTGATCAAACCAGGCTCATGACCCTGCTCTGCATTATGATCGGCTACCTATCTTAGAAGTGAGGTTTGATGCTCTAGATCCTTAATAATCAATTGGTTCCTAGTTATCCCCAACCCATGATCAAACTCAATTGTGGACCTGGAGGCACGATACTCCAAACTAGTAAGCATACGGTAGATTGTCTCCTCAGAAATATCGACCCATGACCTATCACCAATATCTCTATCAACCTGGGTTGTGTGAGAGGTTTTTCCCATTGGGAAGATTGTGCTAACATGGTGGCTATATAAGATGCATAAAACTCCCTCACTAACACCAGGTAGTATCATCCAAGTGACTCTATTAGCCACATTAACCCATATCGTATTATCGTGTCTTACAGATTTGTGACATAGCTCAGTCCATTAGAAATCATGCGAGGTTCCTCATATATAAAGCAGTTAGGCTTGCCCTGCTCTTTCGGTTGCATACCCTCCAAACATATATAGCCTCTATACCCTCCACACACTACCGATAAGTAATAACATCCAATGCTAATGAAGAAGATGGTGCAACGGAGGACTTGGCATCTCCTTTGTCCTTGTAACCCTCCTCAATACTGTACTCCCTTACTAATCGTGTCAACTGGGGCATGCTAATCCCAGTCTCATCATTACCTTCCTCTTTAGACTGGGAAGAAGTATTAGCCTAAGCCTTAGTATGCCTAGCTCTGGTTGCTACTGTTCTGGTCTATGGTGCCTTAGCCTTAGTGTTGGGTAAGACATCAAAGATCCTTAGTAACCCACTCAGCTGAGTGGTTGCCTCAATATCAGAAGGCTTATCAGCTGTAGGCTCTTCCCTGAATTTTCTCCTAAAGGCCTCAATCTTTGAGCTATTTTCTTTCGGTGCCATCGTACCTAAAACATAAATGTAAACAGAATATAGTAAGCCCTAAGAATCATGAAATAAAATGCAAAAGGTCATCTGAATCAATTGCAGAAGGGTACTATGAAGGCCTCTTTATGAGTCATAGTGAGCACTACTAGTTGTAAAGTGCTCTTGTAGACCAGAAATTCAAAATAATTTTGGACACTTGAACAGTCTATGAGACCTAGGTATGACTCATAAAGAAGTTTACATGTCATAGACTGGGTCTTAGAAAGTTCTAGAGAGTAATTAAAAATTAGGCAGGGGTTTACAAGAATTATTTATGAGTCATAAAGTGATCTACAACTCGTAGAAGGTCTGACTGATGAACATTCAAAGTATCAAGTTTCTGGAATTTCCCAGAACGGACAATTTTGACTCATAGATTAAACAACGAGTCACAAAAGTCTCTCGTGAACAATAAATTTCTGAGACCTAATTTTTCTAAATCCATCACGTGGACCCTAATAACATATTCAACACTTAATCAACAACATCAAAGCAAGCATACAAGCACTAATATGATTCCAATCCTACACCCATATCCCCAAGTATGAGATCAACACATATTCACCCCATCAGAAAGGATTAAGCATGGAATAACCTGAGTTCCGACCATTCCTATACGATTCTCACCAAATCATGCTCTTATGTCATCAAGCATTATTTCACAATCATAAACTATTCAATATCATTCAATCAAACATGGGTGACGATTTTATAGTCATAACAATTAACAATCTCAAGGCCATAATTCCTAATTTGGACTTAAACAACTAATTCAATCAAGGGAAACTCTAATTTCACATTTACAATTCACATTCAACAAGAATTTCATGAGTAAATATTATACCCATCATAATTATCAACTCAATTAAACATTATACCCATAATAATCATCAACTCAATCACGTACTAAGAAGCCAAATTAATTATCAAAATCAAATCAAAAACTTACAACAAGTGAATACTAACTTGAAAAACAAAAAGAAGAAGATTATTTAATGCAAAACCATAGGTATCAGAAATCTCACCGAAAAATAGGTCACAACCGCCAAAGTTTTAATGAAAATTTGAGCGAATGAGAAAAATGTTGGAATTTTTGGTCAATAAGGTCAAAAGTGGGGACAAAATAATTTTATCCCTCTTTTATAACTTTACCAGGTCAACTGTTAAAATTACTGGGCTTGGGTCTACTAAACCCTGATATAAATCATGGATGGATCTAGGACTCCTAAGTTATGGTCTTGTAGAACCCTCAACACTTTGGAAAATTAAATATATTACCTGAGTTCCAAGAATACCATTCGTGACTCATACATTGACTTAAGAGTAGTAAAGTTGGCTTATGGGTTGGAGTATACACCTCTTCTGTTCACTTGAATTCTCTATGAGATAGGTCTATGAGTCATAAAGTTTAATACGACTCGTAAGCCCAATCGTAGAAACTAGACTTGATACTTTTCTCGGCTAATTTGCTTAGTCTTATACCTTCATACTCTTCCTGAAATACATGATTACCCAAAAATGCAGCTAACTCATTATCAAAAAAAGCAATCAAAACAAAACAAAATAACGAACTATGAATCCAAAAACTGAAAAATGAACCTATAACTATGCAATAACATCAAAATCTTGGGTTACCTTCCATGTAGCGTCTGATTTATTGTTGTGGCACGACTTTGAAAATTGGCTACTAGATTTTACCAATTACCCAAACCTCACTTTTGAGCTCATCTATATGCTTCATGACTGATGGATGTCGAAGATAACTTCTTCATCATTCAATCCTAAACCTGAGTTGGCTAACTTCCATATCCACTAGAGCTCATCCAGTGGCTAGGAATGGCCATCCCAAGATGATTGGGACGTCAATGTCAACCTCAAAATCAAGAATCATAAAATGTGCAAGAAATATGAATTTTTCAACCTTTACCAACACATCATAAAATATCCCTACAAGATTCTTCCCGTTCTATCTGCCATCAACATCTTCATATTAGCAGGGGTAGGGGGCCCCAATCAATACTTCTTATAGAATGTAAAAGGCATCAAATTAATACTGACACCAAAATCACATAGTGCCCTTACGAACTCTACATCACATATAGTGCAAGGTATGGTCAAAACACCTGGATCTTCACGCTTTTGAAGAAGTGATGACACTGCAATGTGAAAGCACTTAAGAAAGATCCTGACTCAAAGTGCACTTCTTGGAAATCGAATCCTTCATATACTTTACATAACTCAACATTTTCCCCATAGCCTCCACAAGAGTAATATTGATGGATAGTTGCTTAAGCGTGGAGAGAATGTGCTTGAGCTTGCCTTTCTCCCCCCTTTTCTTAAGACTTTGAGGGAAAGGAGGAGGCCTAGGGATGGTCTTATACTTCTGTGGCTCTTTAATTACCCCAGCCACACCATCTTTAACATAATCATCCCCTTCAACCACATTCTTATCTGCAACTATCTTCTCACAAACATCATCTACCTAAACAGGCATAGGAGGATCAATAGTGCTCTTTCCACCTCTAATAGTAACCGCAATGTGTTTCGCCTCATTCTTTTGATTTTACACTGTATTACTAGGAAATGTACCTTTTTGATGCTTATTTAATTGACTTGACATTTGACCAAATTAATGCTCAAGCTGTTTAATAGACACAAAATGACACTTTATTTCTTGATTGATACTTGAAATATCAGATTTCATGCCCTTTAGAGTTTCATCTTGTATCTCAACTTTCTTTAAGAAACAATGAAACATCTCCTAAATTATTAAATTGCTTGTGTTTGCATCACAGTTATGTGGTGGCACAGATAAACCTTTTCTAAAACCATCTCTTTTGCCGTAATCTATTTTAGGACCTATATTCCTATCATAATAACCACCTCGGTTATCTCTATAAGGTCCATCTCTCCCATAGTTTCGACCTTGGTTTCCTTAGTCTTTGTACCAGTAGTCATGATTGGACCTTTGGGCATTATTGCAAAAACTCCTCATTCTGATCATTCACAAAATAAGCATCCTCCTCAAAATAAGGCTCCTCGTTTACGGGTGCACATAGAGGTTGTTGAACTACAGCATTTACTCTTTCTTTATTTTGCTTGATAACCACATCCATGCTTGTGCAAAGCTAAGTAGGTTGTTGTATAATGTCATCATTAATTTTGGATTGCTCTAAACCAACACTCAAAGCATATGAACCCTTTGTGGAAACTCTATCCTACTGTCCCCATGCACGATTAATCTTTACTACTTGCTCCATACACTCTGCAATCCTTGCAAATGGTTGATATTGAAACATACTGCCCATTATAATGTCAGCACAAGCTTGACTATTGTTATAAAGGGCATGGTAAAAGATCTCTACTAAAGCATCATGAACTATCTTGCGGTCAGGGATGCTCCTCAAACATTTAGTAAACCACTCTTAAGTAGTGCTTATTGAATCACCTGGAAGTTACTCAAAGTTACTGATCTGGTCCTTCAACTTGAGCTTGTTCTGTCTAGTAAAGTATCTCACTAAAAAGGCCTTCTGCATATCTGCTTAGCTAGTAATTGAACTCTATGGTAGTTCAAGTAGCCATAACGCACCATTGCCCATAAGAGACAATGGGAAAACACAAAGTCCCATAACATCCATAGATAGATTATATATCCCCATCACACTCTTACAAACAAATACTACATTATGCAAGTAGTTATATGGATCCTCTAATGGTAAGCCCGCAAATAGCCCATGGTTCTGTAGCATTGAAGTAACCTAATAGAGACTGTGAACATTATGTCAGCCAGGAGTGGTTGTAACATAATTGCCCTACTCACATCCATAGCCATGGGGTTTAACCTATATTAATTCCATTAGTAAGCATTGGTGTGGAACTCTTGAGGATGTGCAATGTTCTTCAAAGGAGGCAGATTCTAATCCCCATCATTTCGGTTTAAAGTTGCATTAGCGACGTTGTTGGTATTTTTTGCATCCATTCTTCTAGTAATTCTTTGGATCTCTAGATCAAGTTGAGTTAACGGATTACATTGACTTTCAGTGTTGGGCATACCCAAGGAGTATACCTTGTAAAGAAACAAAAACAAAAACAAAAGTAAAATAAAGGGAACTAAGGATTAGCACTCAAATTACTTAATGAATCAACTTAAATCTAGACATATTCCCCGGCAATAGTGCCAAAATCTTTGATATTGCCCAAGTTACACGTCCTTTTAGAGGATAAAAAGTTCATTGTCAATATATAAAACTTAACCAAGGTTGAGGTCGAACCCAAGGAAATACACATGACTCAAAAGAAATTCATCAATAAGCAATTCATGTATCAACCAACTACATTACCCGAATGGAGGTAGAGGGAGGGTTGCAATGTTCAACAAGAAAATAAGCTAAACTAACTATCAGAAGAGACAACAAATAATAGATACCAACTAGGGCATTGCATTCCCTATGATGCCTTAACATAGTATCCCCAGATAAAGAAACTCAAATAAAATGTACAGCATGCAGGACGGTAGTTTAAGGTCACCAAACCCTTTGGTCTAGGTGAAAGGTGAATTTCACTATATGACTTAGCCTATCTCCATAGTGTTCAATACTAACCATTACCTATAAGTCATAGTCAACCTCCCCTTGGCCTAGTTCAATTGATTAGACGAGAACACATTATCAAATCCTATTAATCAATCTTTTTTTCTATTCAATACTACCTGGATAAGGAAAATAACACTAGGCAGGTTCTAATATTGGCCACAATTATAAAACATGCAAAACAAAGAGAAATGAATAATATATGCATATACCCAATCAATGAATTGCAAAATATTAGGGTATACTTTGTTAGATCTTGATGGTTCCCACAACCCTAGTTGCAGATTTAGCTACTCATGCTATGGGTAGATGAAGAACTTAGGAATTGAGAAAACATATATAAACATAATTAATGATTTACCCAATTGAATCGAGAATCAACTAAATTCAATAATGATTGATAATCACGAGATGTAAGATTAAATTAATTCCTAATTGTATTTTCCTCCAAGTATTGAGGTCTCCAAGTACCAAACCCTAAAACTACTCTCTTATGATGTGCTCTATTGTACTATTTTGAAAAATAACCTAAAAAGAACTATTTATAGTAATTGCAATTAGTCCTAAAAAATAAAAGAACTGATCAGCGAACACTCCGAAAGGTATTTAGGACACGTAGTGTCTTCTACGAGTCATACTCGGGGTCTCATGGTAATCTCTTGAGATCTTGGACTTGTTTTTCTATTAACCATCTTCACGACTCATAAATTTATTTATGACTCATAGGCTTCAACTTCTTCAACTCATCTCTCTCTGGGTATCTTCACAAAACCTATCTATACGACTCGTAAAATGCTCTATGACTCGTATAGAGGTCTTGTGGTCTTGAACTTTAGATCTTACCCATTACTAGAATTTGTCATGAAACTACCTTTACGATGCGTAGAATGCTCTATGACCTGTACATGGTCTCGTAAATGACCAAAAACCAGAAAACTCTACAATTTTTCTCCAAAGTCATGCCAACCTGCTTTCCTGCAAAATTAAACATAGAACCATAAAAATATCGCATTGAGAACATACAAGATCCTAATATTTATGTATCAAAAGTGTTGTATTTTGATAGAACATCAATAATCTTGCAAATACAAATAAAAAATGCATATAACCAACTAACGTCATATTAAGAACACATAAAATTTCAAGTTTTAAGCATCAAAAGTATTGTGTTTTGGTAGCACATCAACACCCTCAATTTAAAATTGTTGTTTGTCCTTAAGAGATAGATTCAATCTATGTAGATAATACTGTAACACACAGACCTCAACCCAATGGCATAAATCACATAATTATTAGACTTAGGCACACACACAAACTTTTAAAAATAGTATCAGATAACTATCTAGCAAACTAATACAAATTGGTGCATGTGACAACATAACTATGACAAGCAATGGACTATCTAAAATCCATAACACTGAACATATCCAATGCTATCACTGTAATGCAAGTGCCCTCACAGACATAAGTCATATATTTGGCACTCAATGATGTTTTCATTTTTAACCTTGGGACTATGCAAAACCACTAACTCTTACAACAAATATTCATGCATAATATCTAATGCCATAGGCTTTCCCCTATACTCATGACTCAAATCTTCAACTAACTGGACTAGGATTACTTGAGGACCTTCTAGGCTTATAATGTAGGATCAGGAGGCTTTGGTATGATATTATAGGAAAATAGTAACTAAAGACACTCCTTGACATTGCATTTTTCTAAACTTTTGCCATACCAACTCTATTATTTTGACCTTTTTCTTCCTTTTTCCTATTTTAAGCTTTTCTTGTTGCTTTATTTTCATTTTTAGATTTTTTCCTTGTTTCTACAATTTATTTTGGTTTTTTAGCTTATACTAAGGCATCGCTTATTGTTCTTACACCAGTACATAATTTTCCCTTTTTCTTCGTATCGCTAACTCACCCTTTTTTGGTGTTTCACCCTTACACTAGCAACTCTCACCTTAGGCGTTTGGCCTGTGTTGAGGTGTACAATATCTATCTTAATAACAAGGGCCACTCTTAGTAGCCACCCACTTCTTAGGCTTTTTGCCTCAGTCAAGTTGCACAATGTTCAAGGAAGGACCAGGGCCAATATCAAGATTTTACAACTAACAAGTCTAGGTTAATTAAGTAGTTTCAAAGAATAGGTACATGTTAGGCTCATACATCAGGAACAAGAGATTATATCACAGATTTGGTTGGTTATTTTCATCTAAGTGGAATATGAAAAACAATGGTCTAAGATACTTTCCTAATTAAATTAATCTATAATCTAAGTTTGAATAACAAGGCAAGTTCCAAATTAGCACAAAGAACTGAATCTATCAAATTAAGCTCACACTCACATGGCACTGTATATATTATCAACAAAAGACTCTCAAATCATGTTTTTTTTAATCTCAATGTACCCTAACTTATCAGAACAAACATTGTCACACACCTAGACATGCATGGTTGCTATCTAACTACGAATCAAAATTTTTGGTGGGTATCATTTTCTAACAAAACACAAAATATGTTGTATGCCACAAGTAGTACTATATGCTACAAATACTACATAAACATCCTAAACCTACCAATTCAATAGAGAGTAAATATCCACGAGAAAAAAACATAGGAAAGAAAACCTTATGATAAAAAATTGGGGTATTTATGGACACAAGCTACTCAGACTTCACTGAGACCCATAACTACCCATACCCCATAAAAAAGATGTGCATTATCCCCAATGAACACAATCAAAATAAAATAAAACATAGGGGGTCAAATAGCACACCTGGGGGCCTAAGCGATAGTGTTCCTTGGGCTGCCTCCCAAGCAGTACCTATCACGACATGACATAGCTGGCTTGATTACTCAATCTTCCACAAGATCCCATTCTTCGACCATCTTTATCACTTACACATTTCCATGGTTTAGCCTAACCCCATTGTCATTTACTTTGAAAGTTCCTCTATTTTGTCTCTTCAACTCAATATCCCCATGATCAAAGATGTGTGCTACCAGAAAGGGTCCCATCCATCTGGATTTGTGCTTCCTAGGGAAGAACTTCTCTCATGAATTATAAAGCAGCATGAAGTCCCCTTGTATGAATTGGCAATTCTCTATATGATAGTGATCTTGTAACTTCATTCTTTGTTTGTATAAGGATGAGCTCTCATATGTCTTCAATCGAAACTCATCAAGATCATAGAGTTGACTCAACCTAGAATTTGCCACGTCAGTCTAATCCATATTCAAATTCTTCAGTAGAAAGTTACATGCTTTCCAAATGACAAGTTACAAGGGAGAGATGCCTATAGGGGTCTTCAATGTTGTCTGGTATGCCCATAAAATGTCATCCAGCTTCAACAACCAATCTTTAGATTTGCATTCATGGTTTTGGATAGAATCTATTCAATTTTCCTATTAGACACCACCACCTATCCACTTGTCTAGGGATGATAAGGTGTCGTTTCACTCATTACTTTTCAACAAATACTTTAAGAAGTCTATTGTAGAAATGAGAACCTCCATCACTGATGATTATCAAAGGGATACCAAACCTTTAGAAGATGTTCTTCATTAGAAATTTTGTGACACTTTTTCCCTCTTCGTTGGGTGGAGCCACCGCCTCAACCCACTTTGATACATAATTCACAACAACTAGGATATAGTTATTTCCTTGCGAGCTAACAAATGGTCCAATGAAATCCATCCCCCATACATCAAATAACTTAATTACCATAATGGGATTTAGGGAGAGCTCATGTTAGTAGGAAACACGACCCTCTTTGGCATCTATCACAAGATTTTTCATAGCCGTGTTCGTCTTGGTCCATAGTAG
>JAOTQJ010103957.1:0-11396 GCA_025642045.1 Solanum sejunctum | reverse complement strand
TTGAATTTGTTGTAGAAGACTTCTTTATTCAGAATTTTTGAGTTCCTTTCAAAAATTTTGTCCCAGTTTCCTTTTTGGGAGTATGACCGAGCCGTTGTGGCGCCTACGTATCCCGTTGAGTCAGGAATTAAGTCAAACATAGTTCTAACTTGATCAGAGAAGGGAACTTTATGGGCTCTAGATCTGGTGAAACAAGGATGATTGGCTAGCTTTATCAACACAGATCAATTCTAAATTACCTGTAAGAAGAATTGCTCAAAAGCAAGCAAGTTAGTTTCTTCAAATTAACACACTTATATAAGCACATAACTGTTGCTTTATCTGAGAGTAAACTAGCCAACGTATACAGGAAAATTGGCAGGACTTTGCCTATGTGATTTTAGAGATGGTAGATCACGAAGGTTTGATTTGCATCAAGTCAAGTTTTCTTATATTTGATAATGTAGATTGGAAAAATAAGCTTCTGGAGAGATAGGAAAAATGGGCTTTTGAAGAACTGGAGGTAATACTCTTCTGAAAAGTTGGAGGGAAAAATGCGCTTATGGAGGGCTAGGAAAGTATATTTCTAGAAACTGGAGGAAAAATACACTTTTGAAAAGTTGGAGAGGAAATATGCTTCTAAAAAGCCAGGGGAAAACATGCTTTTGAGAAGCTGGAGGGAAACTATACTTTGAAAAGCTGGAGGGAAACTATGCTTTGAAAAGTTGGAGGGAAACTATGCTTCGAAAAGCTGGAGGGAAAATATATTTTTTAAAAAGCTGGAGGGAATATGCTTATGGAAACTTGGAGAGAAAAATACGCTTTTGAAAAGCTGGAGGTTCGAGCCTAGGAGGCTGCCTATGTATCTCACGAAGGAGAAATCAGACCTTATGTAGATCGAAACATGAATATCCTTGAATTGAAATGAAAGATTTATCTTTGTCGAGTGAAAGAGTAAACTTTTAGAATCTTTAGAGGGGATTAATTTTTGTTGAGAAACTTGAAACTCGAAGAGTATTTGGACGATCTTTTGATAGTGACTGAATTTGAGAGTGGGGTTTGATTGAGAAACCTGAGACTCGAAGAGTAAAAATTGGACGAACTTTTGATAGTGAGTGGTATTACATGCTTAGGGGGTTCTAGAAACTTTCGAAAAGAAGTGGACTAGCAGACTTCAAACAAAGCAATATAACTATGCAAACAATTATATCATATAAACAGATATTGCGTACCCTAAACAAGTATGTGACCTTTTTGTTCCAAGGGTAGGCCTAACGATTTGAAGGATATATATGCAATTAGACGTTCCATTGCCCCAAAAATGTTTATACAAGCCTTACAAATAAACTTAATGGGAATACACAATTTGGGAAGGGGACACAAAAATGATTAGTCTCACGCAGGGGTACAATCCTAAGCTAAACCTTCGTGGAAAACTTCTTCTTCCTGAACTTCTCGGCATCTCCGAACATCTTGCAAACAAACCTGTTTTGATTAACACATGTTATGAAAAATGACTCCCAACCCCCGGGGACAAAGTTTCGTCAAATAATATATACATCCTTCAAATATAAACACATAAGCATGATCGTCCATTTGGGCGGGGGGCTACTTTGGACTTAAGGTGGTCTTTCTAATGGGCTCAACATGGCTTACGTGTTGAGTCGTCCTAGGACAATGCTTAGATCGTAGGGATTTTGTCTTTGCTCTATCCTAGTTATCTAAGAGTGGGTTTGAACAGACCAGGTACTCAGGCGGACAACCTGAGCTGAAAATCATGACAATGATTGGTCGAACCAATAAAATTGTCACTTATTCTGAAAAGGGTTGAATATTTGGAACTCCGGCTACGGGATCGCAAAACCTTCCATCCAAATACATAAAATAAAAAAAGGAAATTCCATGAAATGCAAATGGCAGTTTAATATTGAATTTAAACAAATAAAATAGATAACAAATCAAATAGTTACTCAAACAATAAAATGTAATGATTAGAACCTAATTTAAATTTCCCAGCGGAGTCGCCATTTCTGTTATCATGAAAAATGACTTTTACTTAAAATAATTCAAAAATTGAAAAATTGGTTTAAACTCAATTAGTTTGAGAAAAATTAATTTTCGATTCTCAAAATTCGAAAGAAAAACAGAGACGCCACCTAATTTTGCGGACAATTAGAAAACCAATAAATATTTAAAAAAATTTAACAGAAAAATCCTTTTAAATCCAAAGAATGGGTTTGGGTTCAGATTTTCACTTCGAGAAGGTTTTACGCACTCGAAATGGCTGATAAATGCGGTTATCCGACGATTAGGTGATTTGACTAACTTTTAATTTGACTTGAAAAAGATTGACTAATTACGAATTGATTAATTTTCAAAAGATTTGACTAGACTTGACTAAGTTGGACACAATTGGCTAACTTGAAGGAAATTGACTGATTTTGAAGATTCAAGATGTAAAATCACATTTTTATCTTTATTTTTAATTTTTTTTATATTTATATATTTTTTTATTTTTTTAATACAAACACCTTTTTAATAGAATAAAATTTAACATAAATGGCTTTGACAGGCTGAAAAATTTAATTAGATTGCAACTAATAGTAAACAAAATGTTAGCATCCAAGACAAATAGCAAAGTATCTGCAAATAATAAAATAAAAGGAAGAATTTAAGAAAAGGACTGGGCTTAGTAAACCCAATAATGACTCGTCTTAATTTCTCATGTTTTGGCCTGCCTGATGATTGCTTCTCGGTTTATGTATAATGACTTCTTTCCTTTGAAAATGAGGTTGGCTTGAGGAAGAGGAAGTTTGGGCCACCATGGCCCAAGGGAATGCAGGATGGTGAGTCCAAAGCGGGCTCGAAGCATCATTCATGCAAAATAAAATTAAGGATTAGTGAAATATTTAAAAGATGCATCTGGGCCCAAGCATAGAGAATAGGTAACCTTGAGAATAACTAAAGCATATGTGAAACATCTGTAAATTGGGAACAACCATCAAGTTAAGACATCCTGAAGTGTCAATTTAGAATAATGAAGAGAGATAAGCATAAGCTAGTCTTGAAAGGCTGATCAATGTGATGAATAAAAGAGGATAGTCGCAACATGTTTGAGGAAGAAACTACACAATCATGAAAACAAAAGCAAATAGGTTACTAATGAACATATTTGAGTTCAGGCACAATCGAAGATGTATTTTGGGGTTGGTCTTTGACTTGTTACATCAAATAAGGTTTGCTATGTAATTTCAAAGAAGACAGAATCCAACCAACATCACTGTGTCATGAAAATCCAACAGTCTTCATTTCTTTTATATGCAGGAAGCAGTAAACTTTAGCCGTGAAAAATGAAGCACAAGTTGCCACAATTTAACACAATAGAGCAAGATCAACTTATGAGCATCTAGATCATGATACAAATACAAATCATCATTATCAGCTAAAATTAGACAATACCACACTTAATCAATAAACAGTCAACCTAGGAGCATATTTGAATCCATGCCGTCAAGAAAGAAACCTCAGAGATGAAATAAGAACATGCATAATAAACTAACAGGTAGCAATCAAGAGTAGAACAGGATCTAGTTTCGAAATGTAATCAAGAAGATTTTGAAGCCAATTTACAAAGCGACTGAAAATTGACTATTAATAAGCAAGAAAATAACCTGATTATGTAAACAAGATGACAACAGGTAAAGCAACAACATCAGCTTTGGGACAGAAGACAAGTTTGGTTGTGTCTTAAAGACATACAGCCACATTAAAACAAGTGTAACCAGCCAGACTAGAGCACTAATGGACAGGTCAAGTCCAAAGATGAACCAAGGAAGAAGTGCAAGTTACACATTGTCTCAAAGAGGCTCAAGTAATTAGTTACATATTAAGTGAAAAATATGAAAACAGAGACAGAAACAGAGATGAGCTTCACTGGACATGATTATGGATTTAAAGTTATTTCATCAGAAAATGTTTGTGGAGCAGTAATACGAAGACATTTGACGGTCAGGAACGCATAACTAAACATATATTATGAGCTAAAGAAGCACACACCTAGACATGAGATTAATACCAAACTCAAAATAATAACATAACATGGTTCCAGTGATGCCTTAACAACAGCGACATCACAAGGTCAAACATTCTCAAATAACAGTTCATCATAACAGAGTACTACCAGTTTGAACAAAGTGCAAACAGGAACTTCAATGCAACTTCAAGCTCCATACTCAGTCATAATAATATGTGACTGGTCAATAAAGTGGGAATGGGGTATTACCTTTATCGGAGCAGGAACTGGGACGACGAGCTTAACAATGAATTTCGACACCAACGAGATAGGAGTTCTTGATCATTGATGGCCGCCGCTATACTCCGTTTTTTTTGAACTTGTCCCCCTTTTGTAATAGAAGAAGAGAGGGTTAATATGGGAATATGGTAACGGTCAATTCGACAAACGGGTATGGGTTTTGGGGATTTCTAAGCACGCATGAGGGACAAGAACGTTGAGGTGTTGTCGGATTTTAGAATTTGGGAGAGCGGCGCGGCGCGGATAGTTTTGATTTCTAGGGTATTTGAAAGGGGAAAGGGGAAGAAGAAGAACACAGGTGAAGGGAATGGGGATTAAAAGGAATGTTGGTGGCGCGTGGGTGTCACGTGCCCATATTTTTTTATTGTTATTTATTTTTTAAAAATAATCATTTAAAAATCGTTAAAACAAAAAATAGAATTCGATGATTAATTTGACACCGTGGAGGGTAAAAATTGAGTGTCAACATAGTGCTCTTAAATTCCTACAAGATTTATCTTGAAATATTTTAAATGAGTATTTTGGACTATTCATTATTTTTTATTATTTAGTTAAAGGATAAATTTTAATAACTAATTTAATTAGTAGACTAAGTGGTAATTTATGTAACTCCCCATACTGTTTATCCTATATTAATTAAAATTAGTTAAATTAGGGGACTAAATTAATAACTTATTAAATATCCTATATCACTTAATATATATATATATTAAAAATAAGTAGTAGGGTTTTCTGTACATAATTAATTGAAAAAAAAATAAGAAAGAAAAAGAAGAGAAAGGAGAACAAGACAGGAACAACTTTGGGTAAGATTCTTAATTCTTCTGTACATCTTCCATTCATAGGTTTTCTTACGGTTGATTACATCTTCGACTTCTCTTCCCTTATTTATGTCTAGAATTTATCTCTATTTCTAATTTTTGTAGCCTTTTAGGTGGTTTTGATGAAAAGTCCAGATGGTTTTAATGATAAACAATATGGATATAATAATATATTACAATAATTTGGGTCAAAATGTCAAGGGTAGTCAATTCTAAATGGGTCAATGTTGATGTATTGTCCGTATTAGGTATTGGATGAGATTAACTAATAATTACTATTAGCATAATGTAATAATAATTGCCTTTGAACTTCATGAAGCTGCTACAAGTTTGTTCGTATGAATATGATGAAATTTTACTTATTGGTAACTTATGGTTAAGTGGGAGTATACATTTTTATTTTAATATCACAAAAGTTAAATGATTCAATTTAATAGTAAGTAATTAAAAATTGAAACGAGTCTTTATGGATTAAATATTTATTCTAAATTAATGAATGCAAATCATTCGAAGAAAACAATTACATGTATCACTTAAATTAAGATTAAGTAATGTACATTTTCTTTGTCTTTAATTTTTAAATGTGCTAAAAGTGGGTGATAGCAGGAAAAGGCATAATTAAACCGGAAATGCTAGCAGGAGAGGGTAGTCAAAAGGGATTATAACTCTAGATAGATGTCTTTCCCAAGGACAAAATATCATGGGGTTTTTGGATTTTATTCGGAAAGGAAAAGACTCAAGTGTTTGATTGATTGTCTTTGTCTAAGGCAAGTGAATTTCTTAACCTTTGTTAAGTATATAGAATCTTGTGCTTCTTGTGTGAGGTGTTGAGAATGTTTTATGTGTGCTTTGATTGAAATATATGAATTGGGTGGTACCTTATGCTGATATTCGACTTGTGAATTAATGATGCAGGTTTATTATATCTGAAATAGTGATACTTACTTTAGGTGTGAATGTTGTTAAGGTTGCGATGATATTGAGCTACGCATTCTTGAATTTTGAGATATATAAATTTGTATGGGTATCTTGCATATTTTATTCCAATGAACATTATTATTGTGCATTTACTATGTGATTGCAAGATGTCCCAAGAAAAGAAATGAAAAGCCAATGGAAAATGATTCGCTGGGTCGGGTCACACGCCATGATAGTTACTATGATTCGTTGGGTCAGGTCACACGCCATGACAGTTACTATGATTCACTAGGTTTGGTCACAATATGTGACAGTTACTATAATTTGTTGGGTCCGGATCACACGCCGTGACAGTTACTATGATTTGCTGGTTTGGGTCATACGCTGCCACAAATGCATGGACTAGGAGTCCCCCATGGGTCCCGGGCTATGTTACAGCAGGTGTGTATTGCTAGGACAGACATGCATCATTCTACGTGACATTGCATTGCATTACATCTCACAATATTCATCTTTTTCCCATAATGCTCTGGTTTGTTATGATTATATGGAGTGCTATTGAGATGGGTTATACATTATATCATTGACTTGTTTATATCTTTACATGATTAGTTTCGATATTGATTTGGTGACACTTGATGAATTAGCAGAAATTGATAAATTATAGAATTTTTTCCTATTACTCGAAAGTGGAATAAATGAGGATTATACTATCATAGGCTTTGATCATAGCATTTTTGGCTGGTGTAATTGTGAGGTTTATGACCTAGGTTGTAGTTGTGGGGGTTTGGTTAGAGTGTTGGGGGTGCCGGTATTCTATAGTACTTAAATTTTGTGTTTATTAGTTCACTTACTGAGTACCATGTGTTCGGTACTCACCCCTCTTGCTATAACATTTTTGTAGGTTACGAGCTCGGATCGTCGTGATACTCTCTCTACTTGTGCTTGTCTGAGGCTCTATGTGGAAGTTGCGAGAGGTAATTGTTGCTATCCCAAATGACTCCCTACTCCTATTTATGATTTTGTTCTATTATAGAGACAACAACATTTGATACTTGTGTTCTTTTCGATTCTATTGTAATACATTATAAGCTTGTACACGTGACAACCAGGTTTTGGAGAATTTCATTAAATTGAACTTTTATTTTGATTTTACTTTCTCATTTTAATGTTATAGTTGGGTTGTAGGCTAACTCAGCTTGGCGGAAAAATACAAGTGCCATCATGCCCATTTTTGGGGCGTGACAAAATGGTATAAGAGCCTAGGTTTATAGGTCTCACGTGCATACAAGCTAAGTCTAATTAGAGTCTCAAGGATCAGTATGAAGACGTCCGTACTTATGTTTGAGAGGTTATGGAGACTGTTAGGAAACTTCTTTTTATTTGTTAGTATTGAGTTATGCCCGTGTTCTTTTGATAAGATAGCAGGAGTGATGATTGATTGAAACTTATAGAGATATATATGTATTAGGTAACTAGTGAAGGGATGAGTCGATGGCTATAAGCGTCATGAGAAAATCGAAAGTATTGCCATGATGAGATGAGGGATATATATAGAGAGAGTTAGTATCAAAATGTGTTAGAGCATGCCTCAAACTAGAAGAAAGTTTATATTGATGTGTTGTAGTATTCATACTATTGAGGATGAAGTATAGCTCTTAAAGAAGGGAAAAGAGTGCTTTTTTGTGATAGATCAAAATTAGGCTTATGATTGTATATGAAAGTTCATGAGATTCATAGAGTTATAAGCTTAGACAGATAAGGAGGTATAGTGAATGGGTGAGTGGTACCTGAGTTATGAAGAGGGAATGTGTTGATTGATTACCTGCTATGAGATTTTAGTAGCATTATGTTTCCTAAATTTTTACCTAGTAATTGCAAGTTGGCATTAGAGAGGTATGTGATGGATACACATGTTAGTGCTAAACTTTAGGGTTGAATATTTAAGGAGTAGTGTTAATGAGGAGATAGCATGATGATAGTGATAGTCCTTGTTGGAGATTTGACCTAAGAGAGTCTTGCTGTAATGCGTGTTCAATGATTAAGATGTTGGTTGGCAAGGATCATGGAACTAGGAGTGGAGTAGAAGTACCCCCTAGATGGATATAGTAAATTAAGGGAGAAGCGCTGGGAAAGAGGTGGCTTAAGAGGTTTGGAATATGTAACCATAATTGTGTACAGATGGGTGAGGCTCTAAGTTATGACTGTTATGATAATCTGAATAGTATAATTGACTTGTTGATGTGGAGTAAGCTGATGTAAGTAATCTTTGTAGTCACAAGAAGCTATGATTGGGGCATATGAATAGATGATGATTAGTTCTCCATAATAGTCTAAGTTTTAAACAAATAAGTTTATAAGAGCACAGTGGTTGAGCAATTGCAGGTAAAAAAAAATATTAGAGTGTAATAATTGTAGAAGTTGATCATGTACTCGATTAAAGTAGTAAATAGATAGATAGATAGATATATAGAGAGAGTTCCATAGAGACATGAGGAAACTAAGAATGATATCGATGAAAGGAGTCTGAGTGGCTAGTTATATGTATGTGACTATAGAATAGTAAAAGGGTTTAAGATACATATTCTTGTGGATAGTGATTCCTTGACAATGTGGAGGTTTATGCTTATAGCCTAGTAGAGGAAATTGATTCACAAATTTGGAGAGAGGACCTTGAGATCTAAGGAGGAGATGATGATATGAGGAATAAAAGTAGATCTTGAGTTATTTTTTTTGTATTGTGATAGGCTGATCAAGATGAGATATCAAATCTTTTTCACCTCATATAGTCCTTATACTTCAGTTGAGGTAACACTCCATTTCCTTCGGGTGTATAACTGTTTGTACCTATGGCTTAGTCCCATGCACATCATGTTGCTTCCCGATCATGCTGAGTTTTGAGATGAGAAGTGATAAACTCATTCATTAATCTTGATCTTATCCCTATGAATCCAAGAGTTTCTAATCATATACTGAAGGTGATGTCACTTGAGTTTTACACTATGAATGTTCTTAGATAAGATTTCTCGATTGAGTCGTGCTAATAATCTTTTATTCTAAGCTCTTCGAATAATCTAGCTTTCTAGCCTTGATAGAAGTGTTGATGGTAGTAGAAAGGTGAAGGTTGATGAGACAGAGTGAAATCTTGATTCTGATGTCATATATGCATGCACTGACCTTCAGCTTGTTATTCCATTGTTGATAGTAGGATGTAAAGTATCAAGTTTCAGAGGTATGATCTTGTTTATTTTGCATGGAGAGATAGTAGTTTGAGGTTTTACAAGGGGGGAAGTAATGAGGTCCTCCAAGTTCAATTGTGATGTTAAGAGTAGTAGATTAAGGATGAGGGTAGATGAGAAGTGAGTGAATGTATCCTTATTATGGTATCGGTGTTAAACCTATGTCATGTAGGGATAGAGATAAGAAGGAGGAGGGAGGTCAAACCGTATGATGAACAGTAGATAGGTAATAGTATGTTGGTGTGACTTTGAGTGATAACTCATTAAATGGTAAAGGTAGAAGTGCTAAGTGAGTTTGAAAATTCTAAAATATAGTTGAAGTGGTTAGAATGATAGGCTTGAATTTGGGGTCATTATTATGTAAATAGTGATGATAGACTAGTGAAGACTTCATAATAAAGTTTTGAGGAAGGGTAGTGAGGTAGCGAAGAGGACTAGTAATCTTTTAATGGAAGTCCTTGTTGAAGTTTAGAGTTGTGTATTGAGGATTTGCTTTGTATGTGTACGATCATCTAGGGAATAACGCCTTGAAGCTTAGAAGTAGGCTTGAATGGAAGAGGAGGAGGTGGTTATATGGAAATTCGAGTAAGAGCTATAAGCTTAAGTTGAGGGAGTAGAGTTCCATGAAATGGAGTACAACTAAGGTGAGGTCAAGTGAATGAAAATGTTGGATAGAGACATTATGAAAGTAGTATCTGGTATCATTGACCTTGATTTCGTGCATTTTTATGTAACTATCTACTTCATTATGGGCAGGTTTTGGAGTATTACTCCATGCCTATTTGCACTGGTATCTTCATTTTTGTAGACGAATCCTTAGTGGTAGATCAGATGAACCGATCTTGCAATTTTCTCTTAGTAAGATAGGATTTTTGTGCAAACTTGATTATTTCAATTATGACAAACCAATTTAGTATTATTTAGGATAGTGAAAATATATAAATGGTTCTACCCACACTTCTCTGCTTATGTGAATTTATAGAAGAGCGACCACAAATACTTATAGTTATCTAGCAGTCTTAATTTTCATCTCATCGTAGAGGTTATGTTCTGGATATGTATGATTGAATGTGAGACATGTTGGGTGTAGCTCTGTCGCACATAAGGATTGTTTATAGTCACTGCTATGGATCTGGTATTTTGGTAGTGTTGTTAGAGTTTCTGTATGTTTGAATGTACCATTCACTAAGTGGTTACTTGAACTTTTCCTTTGTTGGGTTAAAAAAAATCATCCTAATTGTTGAGTTATGTTCTAGTGGATTATTAATTAGATTGGATTTATAAGTTAGTGGTGGCTTCAAAATCACCTTTGGTTTAAAATTTGGAAAGGTTCGATTCAAAATTTCAATTCTTAATGGTTGATTTTGATAAAATGGTCTTAAAGAGAAGCGTACTTACGGAGGCGAATACTTACTCTGGAAGCTAATGACTTAGGTTTTGATAATGTCGATTATTCTTTCTTCTCCTTCCTTATGTTCGAGCACGAACATGATTTTTAGCAGTAGATAATGTAATGACCCGTAAGGTCATTTTGAGAATTAATGCTCTTAAATTCCTACAAGATTTATCTTGAAATATTTTAAATGAGTATTTTGGACGATTCATTAATTTTTATTATTTAGTTAAAAGATAAATTTTAATAGCTAATTTAATTAGTAGACTAAGTGGTAATTTATGTAACTCCCCATACTATTTATCCTATATTAATTAAAATTAGTTAAATTAGGGGACTAAATTGATAACTTATTAAATATCCTATACCACTTAATATATATATTAAAAATAAGTAGTAGAGTTTTCTCTACATAATTAATTGAAAAAAACAAGAAATAAAAAGAAGAGAAAGGAGAACAAGGTAGGAACGACTTTGGGTAAGATTCATAATTCTTTTGTACATCTTCCATTCCTAGGTTTTCTTATGATTGATTACATCTTCGACTTCTCTTCCCTTATTTATGTCTAGAATTCATATCTATTTCTAATTTTTCAACGTAATTTAAACCCCGAATGTCCTTAATTGGTTCGATTTAATAAAGTTTGGGACCAAATATAATAATTTACTTAAGTTAGGTCCTTAAGAATAAAAAGGGATGTGGGGTCAAGGTGGGTGTCTTTTGTTGATTGGCA